>VZQC01010838.1:354683-395169 GCA_009823505.1 Rhizomys pruinosus
TATATATATATATAAAACCCAGATACATAGTTCATGCTCCAGGCTATCTTTTGTGTGTGACCTGAATGACAGTATTTTTGGAACTCCTGAATGATTCCTAAGCACAGCTAAGGTTAAGAATCACTGTTCTAGCCCAGGCATACTGGTTTACAGCTGTGGTCTCAACATTTGAAAGGCTGAGGCAGAAGGATTGCCCCCAAGTTCCTGGCCAGCCTGGCCTACAGAATTAGACCCTGTCTCAGGAAAAGAAAATTACTATTCTAGCAGTGGTTCCTTACCCAGCAGTGGGTAGAAACTTAGAAATGCATATTCAGAGGCTGAGAATGTAGCTCGGTTAGTAGACTACTTTCCTGGTGGGTATGTATGAAGGCCCAGGTTCCATCCCCAGCACCACACAGATCGGGTATAGTGATACACACCTGTAATCGCAGTATTCATGAGGTAAAGGGAGGAGGATTAGAAGTTCAAGGTCATCCTCAACTACATAGTGAGTTTGAGGCCAACCTGGGAAAAATAAGACCTTGTCTGAAAAAAGAAAGAAAAGAAAAGAAGAAACAAAAAGAAGAAATGCAAATTTTCAGGCCCACTCCAGACCTACTGAAGGAAGAATCTGAATTTTAACAAGCCTTCCAAGGCATTCTGATGCCCTCACAAGTTTGAACAGAAGCTTGCAAGGGGCCAACTTGACTCTATACATAAAGTCAAAAGGTGTGGAAACACAAGCACAACTGAAGTCCAGATATAAGATTAGGCCAGATTCAAAACAACTAAAATTAGTCTCCTCGATGCAGATAACAAAAAAATAAGAACTCTTTTTATGCTGAGAACTGGAATATTGAGTCCCCATGACACAGGGTTTTTTTCTGAGCTTCTGTGGGAGAGACATCTGCCAAAGACTGTCAAAACATCCTGGAATATATTTGCTCCAACTCTGCACCTTCCTCTCCACTCTGTCACTTAAAACACTAACCTTCCCATTTGTGCTCTCACCTGGATTGAGTAAATAGCTTCTAACCACTCTTCTTCCCGCCCCTCTCTTCTTGGTATCCAAGATGAGAATAGCAAGCAGGCAAAAGGTTAGTTTTAATGTACCTAGCAAATGGATATACAACCTAAATTGGAGTGACTTCCATAACTCACTTCCCTGAACCCATCTCATCTGCTTTACTAAACTCTTTCAATCTCTGACCTAACTCCCAATGAGCTCTATCCCTGGAAAATTCCACTGCCAAATACTGAACTCACCTCCTCTTCTCAGAGGCAATCTTCAGCGTATAGGATAAAGGAAAGTCAAACCTGTCAGCCACTACTTACTGGCCAGAGACACAGTCCACCAGTGTGGAAATAGCTCCCAACCACCAGAGCGAAGAGACAATAGCTAGAGACAGGAAATGGGCTCACCTCTAAACCAGGTGGTAGCTATTACCAATTTCTTTTCTTTTCTTTTCTTTTCTTTTGTCTTTTTGAGACAGGGTCTCCCTGTAGCCCCAGCTGGCCTGAGACTCACTACATAGACCAGGGTGGCCTTGAACCTTGAAGTCACAGAAATCTGCCTGCCTCTGCCTCCCAGATGCTGGGATTAAAGGCGTGCACTACCATGCCCAGATAATATTACCAATTTATTTTTTTTATTTTATTTATTTTTTTATGTGTATGAATATACTGTCTGCATGTAAGTTTGTGCACCCGTGTCGTGCAATGCTGTGGAGGTCAGAAGAGGGTGTCGGATTCCCCTGGAACTGGAGCCAAACACAGTTCTCAGCCACCATGTGGGTGCTGGGAATCAAACCCGGGTCCTCTGCAAGAGCAGTCAGCACTCTTAACCGCTAGGCCATCTCTCCAGCCCCAATATTACCAATTCTTAATCTTCAGTGTGTTGAGATCCAAAGGAGAGGAAGGGAGACAAGTACACCTTATTTGAGAGAATTAACATTTGAGGTGCTGGGAAGCAAAAAATAAGAAACAGCTTATGGGCTGGATAGATGGCTCAGTGGTTAAGAGCACCGACTGCTCTTGCAGAGGACCCGGGTTCGATTCCCAGCACCCACATGGCGGCTAAGAACCGTCTTTAACTCCAGTTCCAGGGGAATCTGACACCCTCTTCTGACCTCTGCAGCATTGTACGACATGGGTGCACCAACCTACATGCAGACAGTACACTCATACACATAAAAAATAAATTAATTAATTAATTAATTAATTAATAAGTAGCTTAAATGTGTAATAATACTCCTGAGGGGCTGGATAGATGGCTCAGTGGTTAAGAGCACCGACTGCTCTTGCAGAGGACCCGGGTTCGATCCCCAGCACCCACATGGCGGCTAAGAACCGTCTGAGACTCCAATTCCAGGAGAACTCCAGCTCCAGGGGGATCCGAGACCCTCTTCTGACCTCCGCAGCATTGCACGACACGGGTGCACAGACCTGCATGCAGACAGTACATTCATACACATACAGAAATAAATGAAATAAAAAATTAAAAAAAAAATAATACTCCTGAAAGGATGCTGGGCCCCTCAACAGCTTATCTGTCCTCACTTCCCACTTCACTTGATTATGATAATTTTGCTTGATTAAGAGCAATCATAACAGTAGCTGAGAATTATTTATTAAGCAAATGTTTAATTAAGATGAGATTAGTTACTAATCTGGCACTTGAAGCTTAGGAATAAATGGAAATTTAATATTAAGCTATAGAGGGAGAAAGGTATTAGAGTCAATTATATATACTATCACACAGGAGACCTGATGAAGGTCCCTGACCCTCTACAGCTCTTGAACCATCAATGAAGGGAGAGGGCCCCAAGAGACAATGTGTACCAGGTACTTGGGAGTTGTCTAGTAACTTGGTTGGTGGAGGGGGAGGGACTAGCTCAGGACCCAGGTACAGATTTGCACTGAGATTGCTGCCTTCAGAAAGCTGGATAGGCAGGAGGCTAAGGGCTGGAAAAGAGTGTGAGTAATCCTTCATGACATCAGGAACCCCAAGATGGTGAGCTGCCAGCCTGGACTGCCAGCAATACCCAGAAGTATGCTGTGGTTCTGAACCTACAGCCCATCTTCCCCTGCCCATGACAATTGATGGTGGAGATCCAGCATGCCTTAGTAAATGGAAGTTCTGACACTTCAAGACATGGAGTCATCTTTCTCATTTGGAGTGATCCTGGCTGTCCTGACTGTCTTCATCATTGCCATTAATGCACTAGTGGTCGTGGCTATGCTGTTATCAATCTACAAGAATGATGGTGTTGGTCTTTGCTTCACCTTGAATCTGGCTGTGGCTGACACCTTGATTGGTGTGGCTATCTCTGGCCTAGTCACAGACCAGCTCTCCAGCTCTGCTCAGCGCACACAGAAGACCCTGTGTAGCCTTCGGATGGCATTTGTCACTTCTTCTGCCGCCGCCTCAGTCCTCACGGTCATGCTGATTGCCTTTGACAGATACCTTGCCATTAAGCAACCCCTCCGTTACTTCCAGATCATGAACGGGCTTGTGGCTGGGGCGTGCATTGCAGGACTGTGGTTGGTATCTTACCTTATTGGCTTCCTCCCACTTGGAGTTTCCATATTCCAGCAGACCACCTACCACGGACCCTGCACCTTCTTTGCTGTGTTTCACCCAAGGTTTGTGCTGACCCTCTCCTGTGCTGGCTTCTTCCCAGCTGTGCTCCTCTTTGTCTTCTTCTACTGTGACATGCTCAAGATTGCCTCCATGCACAGCCAGCAAATCCGAAAGATGGAGCATGCAGGAGCCATGGCTGGAGCTTATCGGCCCCCACGGCCCATCAACGACTTCAAAGCTGTCCGTACTGTGTCTATTCTCATTGGGAGCTTCACTCTGTCCTGGTCCCCCTTCCTCATCACTAGCATTGTGCAGGTGGCCTGCTCGGAGTGCTGCCTCTACCAAGTGCTGGAGCAGTACCTGTGGCTGCTTGGTATTGGAAACTCCCTGCTCAACCCACTCATATATGCCTACTGGCAGAAGGAGGTGAGGCAGCAGCTCTACCACATGGCCTTGGGAGTGAAGAAATCATTCACTTCATTCCTCCTCCTTCTCTCGGCGAGGAATGGTGACCCAGAGAGGCCCAGAGAAAGTTCCTGTCACATCGTCACTATCTCCCACCCAGAGCTTGATGGCTAAGATGGTAAGGAAGGGAAGTTTCAAAGCGCTTTTCCAATTCCCACTCTGGATCCCAGCTAAGAGATCACGTGAAACCCAAAAAATAACAGAACTTGACGACTCTCATATCCTTCACCCTCAGAGTGAGGCAAATGAAGCAGGATCTTGACTTTGTCCTATAATCAGTTTTTGTATTTGCAAATCTCTATCCTTTCCTGTCCTTTTCCAGGTCTCTTTCCTCTGCAGGTATACTCATTTAAAGAAATGTACTGCTGAAAATATGTTTGTATATCAAACCATTTTTAATATACCAGAGCAATGCCGTCTAATAGAAATATAATGCAAAGTGATATGTAATTCTAATGTTCTTATTTATAACCATGTTAAAGGAAACAGGCAAAATTAATGTTAAGGTCTCAAGTGTTTATGACTAAATTATTTTAATTTAAAATATTTATGGGGTACAGTGTGATATTTCAATATGACTAATATGTACTGATCAAAATCAGAGTAATCAGCATTTCCATCTCCTTAGACATTAATATTAATGTTTCATTTAACTCAGTATATGAAAAATATTATTTCAGCATGAAATCAATACAAAAATTACTATACTTTTTTGCATACCAAATCTTTGAAATCTGATGGGTATTTTACTCTCACAGAGCATCCCAGTTCAAACTAGCAATGCTTGAAATGGTCATGTGCCACCCCATACCAGACAGCACAGCACTAGAGAAATTATTCTTTTCTTCTCAACTATTTACTTTTGTGATTTGCTATAACTACTCTCAAATAGAGTTCTTGTACCTCCTGCCTCCCCTAATGTAAGTAACAGATTATATACAGCAAGTTTGCATAGAGTAGAGGAACTGGAATTCTAGAATCTAAAGCTTGTCTTGTCCTCATGGGCTTCAAAATAATGTTTCTTTCTTTCTTTCTTTCTTTTTGTCTTTTTGACACAGGGTCTCCCTTTAGTCTCAGCTGGTCTACAGCTCACTATGTAGACCAGGCTGGCCTTGAACTCACAGAGATCCACCTGCCTCTGCCTCCCAAGTGCTAGGATTAAAGGCATGCGCCACTATACCCGGCTTTCAAAATAATGTTTCTAGGCAAACGCCCTCTCTAGTCATTATTTCTGTTATTAGTGGCTCCCCCCAGACCACCACCTTTTTAACTTTCTGGTACCAATTCCCCTCTCTCGCTTCCTGTGCCACTTACAGCAACTTGCTGACGACAATGTAGAACCACAAATTGACACACTGGAAGGGAAGAAAGAGAGATAAGAGGTAGGTAGCCAGGTAGGCACTGCCAAGCTCTCGAGACCAGACCCCTGTTTCTTGTTAGTGCTAGACTTTCTTGCATTCACTCCCAAATTTCCATTTTCCTGAGAACCTCAGTCATATAAGATGCCACTACAACAGCACAGGAGACCAGCTCATCTCTTTTTTCTGTATAGTACAGAAAATGCTGGGGGCCAGGGATGTATGTAGCTCAGTGGTAGAACATTTGCCTAGCAAGCGGAAGGCCCTGGAATCCATCTTCAGCACCTCCCCTAAAAAAGAAAAGAAAATGACCATGCTGGCAGCTGGGAATTATGTCTGAGTTCCCTCTGGGCAGCCCTGGCAGCAAAATTCAATGAGAGAGCCCTCGCTCTGTCTTCCTGAGCTTTCCTGTAACCCTTTCCTCACCCTCCTGGCATTCACAGGTTATTAGAAGACAGTTCTCAAAGCTCTAAACTGAATTATCTCCCAGAAAGCTACTTAGTTGCTAACAAAAGAGGGCAAGTGGAAACCGAAGAAATGTGGATTCATGTGTCCCGGATTTGGAGCTGCAACAGCCTTGAAAAGTGAATCCCAGCCCGGCGTGGTAGCGCACGCCTTTAATCCTAGCACTTGGGAGGCAGAGGCAGGCGGATCTTTGTGAGTTCAAGGCCAGCCTGGTCTACAGAGCGAGTTCCAGGACAGTTGGGGCTACAGGGAGACCCTATCTCGAAAAGACCAAAAAAAAAAAAAAAAAGAAGAAGAAAAGAAAAGTGAATCCCTCAGTATCTTTAAAAAGATGATGGCTTTCCATGTCCAATGTGCGAAGGTCTGTTCCAAGACACCCTTGAAGTTTTTCATTCAAATACCAAAAAACAATCAGAACCTAGAGGGAATCCAGCCATCCTCCTCTCCACAGGACGTCACCACAGCATGATATACTTGGGTTTTCTTAGTTCTTTAGTCTTAGGTTAAGTCCCGGCTTTCTTTCATCAGCTATTCAGAGGACAATGATCAGCCCTTTTAGATTACATACTCTGAAAAATTCCTTTCTCCCTGTCTATCTTCACCCTCTACCTGGAGGCCAGTTTCCTGTCGTTCTAGTCCACCCCCTTAGCAGCCTTCCTCCGCAAAATGTGCAGCTGCACTGCTTAGCATTCTGACTCAGATGGGGAACATGTTGCTTTCACCATGGCAAATTTGTTTCTACAACTGAGGAAGTTTTTGACTCTTGAGTGAATGATAAAGCCAGATATGCCTTGAAGTGCCCAGCAAGTAGCAAGTAATGGTTATGTTAGCACATTCTTGGATTAGACTATAAGTTACTTGAATTGGGTGAATTATAAATACTAAGTGGGTTTTAGATAAAACTGAAAACAGGCTGAAAGCAATTCCCTCCTTAATGGTGGTTCAAGCTTAATTCCTGGCTTTGCTGCAAAGGACAGGCCTTGCTAAGATAATGTAAGTAAAATGACATATAATTTAATTAGCCCGATTTAATCATTCAATATTATAGACATATTATCAAAGCATCACACAGTACAAATACATACAACTGTTATTTTTTCAACTAAAAATTAAAAAATTAAGGTATTTGAAAGCTACAAGAGAAAAAGTAGAAACCAAAAGGAAACAAGGGAATAGGTGAGTTAGTAGTTTCAGTGTAGGAAAGTCTAATCTTTCTGGGAATGAGTATGTGCAGCTGAAAACTTACAGGCTTTGAAGTCCAACAGGCAAGTGTTCAAATTATGATTCAGTCATTTCAATTCTTAAAACTCCTCTCCCATTAAGCTCCAGTGAACATGCCTATTCTATATGGCTATAGTGAGGTTTAACATATGATATATGTGCAAGTGCCTAGTAAATTATAAGACATCATTAGTTTTCTTCTTTTTAAAAAAAAATTTTTGTATGTGTATGAATGTACTGTCTGCATGGAGATTTGTGCACATGTGTCATGCAATGCCATGGAGGTCAGAAGAGAGTGTCAGATTCCCCTGGAACTGGAGTTAAAGACGGTTCTCAGCCGCCATATGGGTGCTGGGGATCGAACCCGGGTCCTCTGCAAGAGCAGTAGGTGCTCTTAACTGCTAGGCTATCTCTCCAGCCCAGTTTTCTTCTTTCTTAAGAAAATCCTAGGGAGACCCTGTCTCAAAAAAAAAAAAAAAAAAAAGCCGGGCGTGGTGACGCACACCTTTAATCTTAGCACTTGGGAGGCAGAGGCAGGCATATCTTTGTGAGTTCAAGGCCAGCCTGGTCTACAGAGCAAGTTCCAGGACAGCTGGGGCTACAGGGAGACCCTGTCTCGAAGAAAAAAAAAAGAAAATCCTAAATAATAAAACAGATAGGATACTCATATAAGGAAGTCCATCATATTCAGATATTATGATTTACAAAGCAAGGGAAATCTGGCCCAGAACTGGGAATCCTTTTATTTATGTGTATGGGGGGTCCGGGTGCCCAAGGGAGCCAGAAGAGGGTATAGGATGCCCTGGAGCTAGAGTTACAGGCTGCCTGATATGGGTACTAAGAATCGAACCCTGGTCTCTAGAAGAACACAGTAAGTGCACTCAACAGCTGAGCCATCTCTCCAGCCCCTATTTTTTTTTTGATGAGGGATAAGATGCAGAGTGCACGAGATAGGTAGTAAATCTAGTGTCTTAGCAGTATCAGACCAGAACAGATACAGATACTTGTTAGAGGCCTTGTTCAAGTATCACACACTTGTCTAAGAGTAACTGTAAGCCGGGCACTGGTGACGTTACGCCTTTAATCTAATCTTGGGGAGGCAGAGGCAGGTGTGAGCTCTGTGAGTTCCAAGGCCAGCCTGGTCTACAGAGTGAGTTTCCAGGACCGCTGGGGCTACAGCTTTTGTCTCAAATACAGCTTTGTCTCGAAAAGACCAAAAAAAAAAAAAAAAAAAGAATAACTGTAATTCAGAACACCATGTTTTAATAAGCTTCCAAGAACAAAAATATAGAATATTACGCAAAAATTCAATAGCTATCTTTGATGCAGGCTCCTTCACAAACAGGGGATGCACTCAAGAAGAAATATTTAGATGTCATTTACACATCCAATGTTGTCCCATGATGGAACTGCAAAGAAGCCGGATTCTGTTCAGCAACTGATCAAAATACCCAAAAGAGATTCAATGTAGGTCAATCAGTTACATTCGTAGTTTCCAGGAGTAGCTTATTTTGTCTGTTATAGAAATTGTGACATGACTAAGTTTTATATGAAATCCTTGGGAAGCTAAACTTATGCATATCACACTTCTTTTTCAGCTACAGGACTACCATCAAGAATATAAGATAATATAACCTTCTAGATAATGGGTTTTGAGTGGTTTTACAAGTGTCCAAAGTAGCTTGCCCTGATCTGCCAATACTCTTGCATGACCACTAAGTCCATCTGGGAACTGGCCAGTCAGAATGGTCACTGGGATATCTGTCTTCTAGGTGAAGAACTATTAACTGATATCAAGGAGAACTGCAGTCATGACTGATTTCATTCTCACCAAGCTCAGTCACTGGCCAAACTGAATAGAGACCAGTGAAAAGAACAGGCATGAGAGACACTGTAAGGCCATACATAGAATAAGATGAAACAGGGTGTCAGCAGGTGGGCAGGAAGAGCACCAATGGACTCAGGACAGAACACAACTCCTGGGATATCACCAGGCACTAAAAATGAGGACTTCAGCACTTTCTATAACCTCCTTCAAAACCAGCTGACCAGTCAGAAATCAGCTCCTTTTATGGGAATTCTTAATTCTTAATCCCTCAATCTTACCAACTCAGTGGTGGTGCCTACAAATGTCAACTGTCATTTATTCATTGACTATCTATTTGTCTATACATCTCTACCACAAACGTTTGAGAAGAAGGTGCCAAAACTGCATCTTTGCTAGGATTTCTTTCAGAAGTATACACTGATATATGAACAGTGTTTATCAATCCTTTCTTCTTATAAAAGTAACTTTTGTCCATTTTGGAACTTTTTGAAAATATAGATCATTAGGGTACTTGTTATTATACCATCCAGAGATAAATTTTATTCTCCATCTTTTGTTTTTTACATTTTATTATATTGTGTGTATTTTTCTGTGTCACTAGGTCTTCTTCAAAAACATAATGGTTGGGGCTGGAGAGATGGCCTAGCGGTTAAAAGCACCGACTGCTCTTGCAGAGGACCCAGGTTCGATCCCCAGCACCCACATGGTGGCTGAGAACCGTCTTTAACTCCAGTTCCAGGGGAATCCAACACCCTCTTCGGACCTCCGTGGCATTGCATGACACAGGTGCACAAACCTACATACAGACACATTAAAAATAATGGTTGTATGTTTTTGCAACAAGTGGCTATGTAGAATTTCTTACCATTTCCCATAGTTGTGCTAAAAATTATATTTTTAGATTTTTCATTGTTATACCAGAATAAACTGTGCATAAGTTTCTGGTGTGCCTCTGTTCACTTCCTTAAGGCTACATTCTCCAAAGCAGTATTACTAGATCCAAGGAGGATTAAGCATGTATAATAATGTTAATTTAGGTTTTTGCTAGCATTCCTCAAAACACAGAGTGTCCCAGGGATAGCTGCTAAAAGACATCATAAGTGAACCACAAATGAACAAACAACAGAGCATCTCAAGGAAAGACAAACAAATGAGTTGCTGAAAATACAAACCATACTGAGTGAACTGATTTTGTTTGGGATTGGTTTGGTTTAACAAAACGATACCTTCTGATTAGCCCTGATGCTAGAGTTAATCTGTCTCCTGAAATTCAGAAAATCTACACTACAGAATACAGTAATTTAAGACAGGCATGGTAGCACACACCTTTAATCCCAACACTCAGGAGGTAGAGGCAGGTGGATCTCTGTGAGTTCAAGACCAGCCTGATCTACATAGCAAGTCCCAGACTGGCTGGGGCTAGAGGGAAACCCTGTCTCAAAAAGACAAAAAAAAACAGGCGTGGTGGCACACACCTTTAATCCTAGCACTTGGGAGGCAGAGGTAGGCGGATCTTTATGAGTTCAAGGCCAGCCTGGTCTACAGAGTGAGTTCCAGGACAGCTGGGGCTACAGGGAGACCCTGTCTCGAAAAGACAAAAAAAAAAAAAAAATAGTTACAGTAATTTAAGAAAGCCCCTCGCTAGGTGATGCTGGCATCAAAATGATATCAATATGATATCCAGATATCAACCTTAGTGTTTTCACTCAAAAATTTCCGAGATAGTCACTTTGTACAATACCACAAACTGCTAAATAGGCATGAGAAGCCAACATTTATACACAGAGCTAGGAGGTAATTCTTGATGCAATGGAAGATGAGGAGCTCAAGTCTTGCAGTTTGCTGAAAAGGCCAGATGTGCTCCACCCAATGGATCAAGCACAGCAGGATAAAGTGCATGAGAGTTTAACATGCAACTACCCTGCCATATGTTCCCTAGATTTACAAGCTGTTAGGACCATAATCAGCCAGTGGACACAAAGAGCTCTCTCATGAGGAATCCTAGAAACGACTGATGCAGCTGCAAAAGTCTAAGAGACTGTGCAAAGCCATACGTGTTTCTTTAAACCCCACTCCTGTACAGTGAGGCAGGCAGGATTATATGCTCCTGAGTACTGGATGAACTAAGACCAGCTAGAGACAAGAGCCTGAGGAGATCTCCACATATATTTAAGTTTGTTCTTTTTTGATGTATGTTGCTTGACAATCCCGTGATTTAATCATATAATCATATATGTCCCATTTACTATAATAAATCTGTATCAGTTCCAGTTCTGTCTCCATTGCATTGACATTAAAGCATTAAAAACCTAATATGGTAGCACACGCCTTTAATCCTAGTACTTGGGAGGCAGAAGCAGGTGGAGCTCTGTGAACTCAAGACCATCCTGGTCTACATAGCGAGTTCCAGGACAGCCGGAACTACAGGAAGACCCTGTCTCAAAAAAGACCAAAAAAACACAACAAAACATAATATACTAAGATAGCACTGTCATAGGTTCTATAAAATGCCATACTGTGGGGGCTGGAGAGATGGCCTGCGGTTAAGAGCACTGACTGCTCTTGCAGAGGACCCGGGTTCGATCCCCAGCACCCACATGACGGCTAAGAACCGTCTTTGACTCCAGTCCCAGGGAATCCAACGCCCTCTTCTGACCTCTGTGGCATTGCACAAGGGTGCACAAACCTACATGCAGACAGTATATTAATGATATACATTAAAAAAATAAAATTTTTTAAATGCCGTACTGTGTTACAAAACTGTACAGTGTGCTTTCACCCCTGTAGTATCTTTAGATTTATTCATTGAAACAGTTAATAGATATAAAAACACTTCACACAGAAAAGCAACTCAATGTCCTATCCACTTAGGGGTAAACTAAAAAGGTGATATACAGAAAGCAGTAAGTAATAGCTGAATGGTTATAAGGTTATTTCAAGTGTGAAAAACTGACTCAAAGTTCAAACTAAGTGGGTCTTAAGATCTTTACGCTGCGAAGTTTGAACCACTACTTAAGATTACCAGGTCCCCTGACAATCTTATACAAAGATGCATAAAGAGTATTTATAATGAGTAAGGCATAGCTCCAAATACAATTGGAATCTAATGCTGAGACACTAAATAGGGGAGAAACACCCTTTATAATGAAACCTTAGAAGTGAGATTGTTGGGGAATGGCCATTCTAACTGGGAACACATGAAGATACTTCCAAAAAAAAAGTGCCAGGCATGGTGGAGCATGCCCTTAATCCCAGCACTCTGGAGCCAGATGGCAGATGTCTGTGAGTTCAAGGCCAGCCTGGTCTACACAGTGAGTTCCAGGACAGCTGGGGCTACAGGGAGACCCTGTTTCTTTTTTTTGTTTTGTTTTGTTTGTTGTTTTTTTCGAGACCGGGTCTCCCTGTAGTCCCAGCTGTCCTGGAACTCACTCTGTAGACCAGGCTGGCCTTGAACTCACAAAGATCCGCCTGCCTCTGCCTCCCGAGTGCTAGGATTAAAGGCGTGCGCCACCACGCCCGGCTAGACCCTGTTTCAAAAAGACCAAATAAACAAAAAAAATTTAGTTAAAATAAAAATAAAGAGAAAGGCAACATTTTTACCTGAACTTACATGTAATACATCTAATATACTACTAGAGCAGTTGGCTGAAAGAAATGATAAAAGCTTCAGTGAACAGAGAATGATTCAGTTCTTTTTTTTTTACTTTTTAAAAATTTTATTTATTTTTTATGTGTACAAATGTACTGTCTGCATGAAGGTTTGTGCACCTGTGTCATGCAATGCCGCGGAGGTCAGAAGAGGGTGTCGGATTCCCCTGGAACTGGAGTTAAAGATGATTCTCAGCCGTCATGTGGGTGCTGGGGATTGAACACGGGTCCTCTACAAGAGCAGCTGGTGCTCTTAACCACTAGGCCATCTCTCCAGCCCCATGATTCAGTTCTTAATAGTTCAATCACTTATCTTATACATTTGTTTACAATAAAATATGACTTTATATTAGAAGAGAAGGCAAGAAGTCTAGCCTCATATCAAATGCCATCTATATTAATAATTCCAAGTTCTGAACCCTGCTGTGTTACCCCTTAGACCTCTACTGGCTTAGACTGGAGGAAGGAGGAGGTAAGATACTGACGAAGAGGTGTGGAAACGAAAAGCCAACAAAGGGAAGACAGAAGTAGTAGAAAGTGGGGGAGGATGTGGAAATGATAGTCACAGGTCTCCAAGATCATCTAAATCCACGATTAAAGTTAAGTGTCAAAAAGTGATTGGGCTGGAGAGATGGCTCAGTGGTTAAGAGCACCGACTGCTCTTGTAGAGGACCTGGGTTCGATTCCCAGCACCCACATGGCAGCTAAGAAATACCTTCAAGCCAGGCATGGTGGCGCATGCCTTTAATCCTAGCACTCGTGAGGCAAAGGCAGGCAGATCTCTGTGAGTTCAAGGCCAGCCTAGTCTACAGAGTGAGTTCCAGGCCAGCTGGGTCTCAACAAAAAAATAAATAAATAAAAAATAAAAATAAAGTGACCAACCACAAAAAAAGACCTTCATTCTTTCATGGTGTTATAAAGACAGGAGAATTAATGAAATCAATGTTTTAGTGCTCATCTGCCATAAACTAAATGACTTCTGACAAAGTAAGCCAATATACACCTTGATTCACATCATGGGTCTGCCACTTTCTAGGGGCAAAGTGCTTCACTTTCCTGTGCGTCAGCTTCTCATCTGAAAAATAGTACCTACCTCACAGGGATAGTTTTATGGACTTTTGTTAGGACCAGGTCAGAAAAAGTTAATTTAGTTGAAGCAAGTCTGGTTCCCATGACTGTTGGGCCTGCTTTGTCTCGGCCCATGAGGCCCTCCGCAACTTCTTGAGCCTGCTCTAAAGTTTGCAACAACACCTTAAAGGAAGTAAGGCAGCCGGGCCAGGCTTGTTTACAACTGAGGGGCCCTTATTTGCTGGCCTTAAGGAAACAAGACCTCGACCAAAAGAAGTAAGGTAGGAGGGCCAGCTGGTCCTAAGTAAACAAGAGGGGACTAAAGGAAGTAAGATAGGCACAGCCAAGGTTGTTTTGAAACTTTTCCCATTGGCGCTATTTGAACTTTAAGATGATTGGCTGTTCCCTTGTGGTCTTTGCTTGCTTTGACAAGACTCCCGACCCCCTGTGAGGCTCTTTTCGGGTCGTCAACATCAGCCCTGGAGGAGAGATAGGCTGGCCCGGCTCTCTTCTCGGCACTACCTGCCGGAGGACCCGGCACATGACTACCTTAACCACAAGAATACAGTCTGACCCTGAGTTATTAGTTCCCAGAGCTACCTGCGGTCAGGATGAACTTTCCCAGCCCTGTAGGAGGGCTTCTCACCCCCTAAGGAGCCCATTACTCTCCAAGGGGCTTCACGCCGCCGCTAAACACAACCATTGTTTCAAACAAAGGGGTGCAAAACAGGTGGACTGATCCAATGAAAGACTGCCTGGTCTGCAACCACCAAGACCCCACCAATCAGAGAAAGGGTCACCTTAACCGCAGTGGAAATCCCCCAACTGGAAATAAAAGTGGGAGAGGATCGGAGCTTAAGGCCGCTGCCCTCCAGTCCTATGGGAGTGTGCTCGGCCCGTTGCGTCGATCTGTCTCTCTCACTGTCTCTGTGTTGTATTCTGTACTTTCTCCTTGATGTAATGTTCTTTTTTATTCTTTTTCTCGATGTAACGTTCTTTTATTAAAGCTTTTCCTCCACAGTTTTTGGCCTCTTGGAGTGATTCTTTGGTAGAGTGGCATTTTTAACTTGACACTTTGTTTTGTTTTGTCTTTTTGAGACAGGGTCTCCCTATAGCCCCAGCTGGCCCAGAACTCACTTTGTAGACCAGGCTGGCCTTGAGCTCACAGAGATCCACCTGTCTCTGCCTCTTGAGTGCTACGATTAAAGTGCCACACCACGCCCGGCTTGAAGTCCATGTGGGTGCTGGGAATCGAACCCAGGTCTTCTGCAAGAGCAGTCGGTGTTCTTAACCGCTGAGCCATCTCTCCAGCCCCAAACTTAGTTTTATAAATACAATACACTGACAACAGTATCTGACACATAATAAATCATGTAAATACTATTTCTCCCCACAGTGTGTGTGTGCGTGTGTGTGTGTGTGTGTGTGTGTGTGTGTGTGTGTGTGTGTGTCCTAGGCTGGGCTTTAGACTCACAGGATCCTCTTGCCTCAGCTTCCTGCATTGCTGCCAATATGCCTGCCTTAGCTATTCCTGTCTGAGTTGTCTCATGCTCCAACGTCTCAGTAAAATAGGACAGGTTTTTCAACTTACAATCTACAGATGTGACTATGATTTTAGCCCTTCAAATAGGACTTGCTGGGGGATAAGATATGGGCTGATACAGAGTGAGGGAAAGGGAAAGAGAGGGGGAGGGAGGGAAAGGGAGAGGGAAAGGGACCTGGGTCCCAATATATCCTCCAAGAGTGTGCCTCTAGTGACCTACTTCCTCCAACCAGGCCCGCCTCATATATTTTCCGGCCCATCCCAGTAGTGCCATCAGCCAAGGACTAATCCCTCAACACATGATTTTTTTAGGGGACTTTTAAGATACAAACTATATATGCACAGCAGCCATGTTTAATTGCAGCTCTCTTCACAATATCAAAGAACTGGAACCAACCCAGTGCCCCTCAACTGACAAGTGGATAGAGAAAATGTGGTACATCTATGCAATGGAGTTCTATGCAGCGGTAAAGAAAGATGACATGATGAGCTTTGCAGGAAAATGGATGGAACTAGAAGATATTAAGTGAAGTAACACAGTCCCAGAAAAAAACGACGAATGGTATCCCTCATCTGTGGATGTTAGCACCAGTAAGATAGTTGTATTTCTTGTGCAGGGCTCCTTGAGCTTTTGTCCAAGTATTTGGGAGTGATGCATATTGGAAAGAACAACAGAAAAGACTGTGTCAAAGAACTGACTGAAACAGTCAACTTCTGCTGGAAACAGTCAACTTCTGCATCAAGAATTTTGAGAAAGACTGAGAAAAAGATGAAAAACATGTTTGGCAGAATGCATGAGCTCTGGTGGGGTGGGGGGTTAGGGAGGGGGACACAGGTCTAGATTTGATTTGTAATGTAATCTTGTATAAAAATACACATAATAAGCCAGGAGTGGTGGTGCACGCCTTTAGTCCTAGCACTTGGGAGGCAGAGGCAGGCGGATCTTTGTGAGTTCAAGGCCAGCCTGGTCTACGGAGTGAGTTCCAGGACAGCTGGGACTACAGGGAGACCCTGTCTCAAAAAGACCAAAAAATAAAAAAATAAAAAATAAATAAAAATACACATAATAAAAAAAGATACAAACCATAATAGTGTTATATTCCATTTCTTCTATGCACAATAATTTATCCATTCACTACTGAAGGGTATCTTTGGTTGCTTTTGTTTTGACAGTGATAAAGCAGGAGTATACATTTTTGTGTTGGACTTGGTATAGGTGTGGGTTTACAGTCCATTTTTGTACATACCAAGGGGCATACTTGCTGAATGGTATAAGAGCTGTTTAATATTGTAAGAAGCTACCAAACTGTCTTCCAAAGTGACTGGATAATATTTCATTCCCAGCAGCAATAAATAAGAGTGACTGTTGCTCTACATCCTTCCTGGCTTTTGCTGGTGTCATTTCTTTGAATTTTGACCCTGGTGATAGGTAGGTATGTTATCATCCATCTGGTAATCTATTCAAACCCAAATAGATTAGCAGAAAGCCGTATTGTCAACATGTGAGGGCTGAAAAATAGCTACTGGAAGGGTTCATATACATTGGAAAATAGCTCTCATTCACCTCAAATGTTTTTCCTTAAGAGAAATCTTTAAATGATTTCCTCTCTCCTAATGTCAATAACTTTCCTCATAATTTTTTTTGAGACAGGGTCTCCCTTTAGTCCCAGCTACTCTGGAGCTCAATATGTAGACCAGGCTGGCCTTGAACTCACAGAGATCCATCTGCCTCTGCCTCCTGAGTGCCGGGATTAAAGCCGTGTGCCACCACACTGGCCCAAGACAGTTTTTAGTCACCATGTGGGTGCTGGGAATTGAACCCAGGTCCTCTGCAAGAGCAGTCAGTGCTCTTAACTGCTGACCCATCTCTCCAGTCCTCATTATAATTTCTTATACTGTATCACAACTTACAACTTTATATTGTATTTATGTGATCATTCAGCTAATATCCACATCTCCATGCAGACTATTATCTTCATAAAGGAATTATATTGGTTTCGTTCACTACTGAGTTTTTAGTGCCTAGCACGGTTATACACAGTACATATTTGCTAAATGAATAAGGGAATTGATCTGTAGTCAAAGGATCAGATAAAATGCCTAGGTACAGAGTAGAGATTCATAAAATACTATGGTATGAAAATTAAATTATAATTTGAGTTACAAGAAAGGAGATTTCTTTTTCTCTGGTATCCTGTCACAGTTGCAGAATGTTGTCTAACATAGCACTAAAAAGCAGTAAGTTATCAAGCCATTAAAAGTCATAGAGGATGTCCAGGTGTGGTGCCACACACCTTTAATCCCAGCACTCAGGAGGCAAAGGCAGACAGATCTCTGTGAGTTCAAGACCAGCCTGGTCTACAGAGTGAGTTCCAGGCCAGCTGGGGCTATAGGAAGACCCTGTCTCGAAAAGACAAAAAGTCATAGAGGACACTTAAATGTCTATGACTAAATGAAAACAGCCCATCTGAAAAGGAAATTAAGTGATTCCAATTATATGACACTCTGGAAAAGACACTACCATTGAGATGATAAAAGCCTCAGTGGTTGCTAAGGGCTAGGGGGATTTTTACAGCAGTAAAATCATTCTTTATGATTCTCTAATGGCAGATATATGTTGTTAAACATTTGTCAAGATGTGTGAGGCCTTATCCACATGGTAACATCTTCTCTTCCTTTGACTGGGCTTAAATGCCAGCTCTACTATAAAGCTTTGGCAAATCCCCTAGGTAAGGTTGTTTCTCCCTTGTTTTCATGCAGCACTTTTATTGTCCTTCCCACAGTACTGAGAACCTACTATAATTATTTACTTACAAACCATTCTCCACTCTAATATGAGCTTAAACAAGAGAGACATGACTTACTCATTTTTCAAATTCCCAGCATTCAGGAAATAATAGGCACATAATAATAAATGTTTGAACAAATTAAAGACAGGATAATTATGAAGACCTAAACTCTGAGCACAGGGTTGAAGTGTAAGCCTCTTTTACAATTTTATCTGTAGAGCCTTCAAAATGAGTCACTTGCTTATTTGATTCATCCTTTGGAAAGAGCTAATGGCTCAATGTTTAGGAGTAGCATTATGGTGACAAATGACAGTGGGAAAACAAAATGCACTTATTATTCTCCTATACATGTGCTTTAAGAGTCCAGTTTCACTGGGCATGGTGGTGCACGCCTTTAATCCCGGCACTCGGGAGGCAGAGGCAGGTGGATCTCTGAGAGTTCAAGGCCAACCTAGTCTACATATGAGTTCCATGCCATCTGGGGCTACATACAGGGAGACCCTGTCTCAAAAAAAAAAAAAAGGTCCAGTCTCAGGGCTGGAGGGCTGGCTCACAATGCCTGGAACCCCAGTTCCAGGGCAATCCAATGCCCCTAGCCTTCATGAACACTTGTCCTCATGTGCACATGCCCACTAACACACACAGAATCTAAACAATTTTTTAAAAGTAAAAAAAAAATAGTTTAGTCTTAATTCCATGGTCACCTCTTTATCACTTTCTTGAGAATTAGTTAGCAAAGAAGAAGACAATAAATGAAGACAAAGTCAAAATGATTCAGCCAATAAATACTTTAATGAGAACCAAGATCAGTATCATACATAGCAGTGACTAGGCCAACCTATGCCTTCTGCTCTAGCCTGTCTGGGGATAACCAACTACATTTAACCCACATTTGGAAAGAAGGCCTTTTTGAATGTTACCCATCAGTATCCATCTTCACAGAAGACACCAACCTGGGGCCACACTCTCAATGTGAATACTTCCTCTCAGGGAAGAGGTAACATGGCAGCACGAATGCATAAACATCTTTAAGTCACCTTAACTGTTCTTTAATCAGAAGGCCCTTGGGAGACCACTGGTTCTGTAAACACAAGTTTGTCAAAATACATTAGGAACACAAAGATGGGAAACAGTAGAAAGGCTGGCAGAACTGGGCTCACAGATTTTCAGATTTTCTTAAATTTGAAGCCTCTTGAGTTGCTCATATGTAATAAAAAACTGAGGAATGAGTCATGGAAAATCTCTGGGTTGATATTGAAAGCTAAACCCATCTCAGAAATTTGGCACTGCATTCTCTTAAATGTATGTACTTAGTCTAAGGGACTTAAAAGTCTTTCCTTAAAGCCAGTCTTTAAGGTCTACATAGTGAGTTCCAGGTCAGCTGGGGCTACAGGGAGACCCTGTCTTAAAAAGACCAATAAAAAAAAGTCTTGGGGCTGGAGAGATAGCTCAATGGTTAAGAGCACCAACTGCTCTTGTAGAGGACCTGAGTTCAATTCCCAGCACCCACATGGCGGCTAACAACCGCCTGAAATTCCAGTTCCAGGGGAATCTGATGCCCTCTTCTGACTCAATGGGCATTCCAGGATATGGGTGCACTTATACACATGCAGCAATAAACTCATATACATCAAATAAAAATAACAAATAAAATATTTTTTTAAAAGTCTTTCCTTTTTGCTGGTAGTTTTTTTTGTTGTTGTTGTTTTGGGGGGGTTGGGTTTTTTTTTTTTTGCTTTGTTTCATTTTGGGGGTTGTTTGTTTTTTAGATAGGGTCTCACTATGTCACCCTGACTGACCTAGAACTCCTTATGGATATCATGCTAGCCTCAAACTCAGAGAGATCCCCTTGCCTCGGCCTCCTAAGTACTGTGGTTAAAGGCTTGCACCACTATGTCAAACAAAAGTCTTTCCCCAAGACAACCCTGTCAAATCATTACATGCACTGAATGTCTACCATGTGCCCATTATGATCAGTGCCACTTAGTAAGGGAAACAGATCAAAACTATGATATACTTACAGTATTCAAAACAAACAGAACAAATATCTCTCACACATACACACATACACACATAAACACATACACAAACATACCCATACATGCAAACATCAATGAAAACATATAATGCAATGCTAGAAAAGCTATTATAAACAATTTCAGAGAGGAAGAGACATTTTCTCTATATGGCCTACGGATTCTAGAAAGGCAGGGGGTTATTTTTCAACCCTGTAAAGCTCACAACTATATACATAACATCAAACATCACATCCAGCACATGGCTCTGCAGAAGAGACACTCAAGCATAGCTGAGGGAGAGAGATGGACCCATGAGAAAAGTGTCCTAGTTGGCTGTGGACTTTTTTTTGAGACATGGTCTTACTGTGTAGCCTTGGCTAGCCTGGAACTAACTCACTATGTATACCAAGCTGGTTTCAAATTTACAGAGGTCCACCTGCCTCTCCCTCCTAAATGCTGGAATTAAGACATGTGCCACCATATCTGGCCAGCTGTGGATTCTTTTACTCTATGTTTTGCATCCTATTAGTATCCCCCAGCTAGCTGGGTCTTATAGTTAGGGCTTAAGAAATCTAAGCCACAACAGCATGGACTTTCCTGTGGGCATCCCCATCATTGTTTATATAAAACATCACAGCCCTTTTAAAACTGGCTGTGTTTGATGTTTTGTTTCATTGTATTAGCTAATTGATATGTGTTTGTGCATGTGCCGCAGCATGTGCGTGGAGTTCAGAATACAACCTGTCAGAAGGCACTTCTTCCCTTCCATCATATGGGTCCCAGGGCATGATGGCAAGTGCCTTTACCCACTGAGCCATCTCCCTGACCCAACATTTTGCTTTAAAGAGGAACATTTGGCACACTTTTTTCCTACCCCTTTAAATCTGTATTCATCTCCAAAGGAAAGCTGTTTCTCTATTTAGTTCCATTGACAATAATCACCATTAGGATGCTTGAGTTCCTTACATGACTATAATAGATGTAATAATCAAATTTTCTTCCCATAACTATTACCCCTAGGACCTTAAAGCATTGGCTTCCATTTTCAATTTCTTAAAAGGATACAATGATGTTCCAGGGTCCAAGTCGAAGCCAGTTTGGCCAAAATCCTTTATAGAGTGCAAAAAAGCCCTCATGTTTCCACATCTGAGGAAAAGACATAATCACAAAGTAAATTTCCCTTTCTTTTTATATGTGACACATCTTTCATGCCCATCCCAGCCATTATGGGTAGATAAATGGTCTCTTTTCTAAATATATACTGTGCAGTCTAAATCCATCAACCCATGATTCAACAATTATTTTCTGAGTATCCATTAAGCACAACACACACTTCTCAATGCTGGGAATATAACTGTAAATATGAGCTGGGCATGGTACCACATGCCTATAATCTCAGCACTCTGGAGGCAGAGGAAGGAGAATCAGAAATTCAAGGCCATCTTTAGCTATACAGTGAATTTGAGACCAACCTAGGCTACATGAGACCCTAAAAACCCCTAATTAAATATAGTGGGACATAAACAAAAGAGGTATGAAATAGGAGGAAGATTTGTTGGGCAGAAGGGCTTTGGTGAAAGGGGGAAGGGGGTCAGGCGTGGTAGTGCACGCCTTTAATCACAGAGGCTGTCAGATCTCTGTGAGTTCAAGGCCAGCCTGGTCTACATAGCGAGCTCTAGGCTAGCTAGGACTAAAGGGAGACCCTGTCTTAAAAAAAAAAGGAGATAAGAGAAGATAATGGGGGATATATATGAACAAAGTACATTATCTATGTGTATGAACTTATGAAAGAAATTACAGAAATAAACATTGTAGAAAGAGTATTTGTGGTAACCGCAGATGACTATGTAAAGAGCTGGCCCCTAAAGGACCCTCCCTTCAGTCACTCATGGCCTTGTGTAGCCCTCATGCCACAGCACGTCAAGACTGCTGTGTGTCCCAAAAGACTATAGCAGAAGTTAGCAATGCCAGGTTATAAAGTATATTCAATGTATTATTAGGTGTCTATCTCTTTTTTTTCTTGAATTATTCACTCTGGAGGAAACCGGAGTCCATACTATGAAGACAGGGCAACATCATAAGGAACAGAGGCCTGCAGCCAATACTCACATGAGTTGTCTTTAAAGCAGATATCCTACCCCAGTCAAGTCTTGATGACTGCAGTCCTAGTTGATATACAGGCTATAACCTCTTAAGAGATCCTAATCTAGAATCACTCAACTAAGATGCTTCAGAATTCCTGATCTATAAAAACTGAAAAATAGTAACTGTTATAGCTAGATACTGACATATATTTATATACTGATATATACTGTATCCAAAAATGATTAAAAGGGATGAAGAAAACCAAAGGCGGCAGCTAGTGGAATAGAGTAGAGAAGCCACACTCCTTCTCTGACTCTGTTCTCTAATTTTATTTTTCTTCTCTTTTGCTTTAAAAAATATTTTTTATAGCCGGGCGTGGTGGCGCACGCCTTTAGTCCTAGCACTTGGGAGGCAGAGGCAGACGGATCTTTGTGAGTTCAAAGCCAGCCTGGTCTACAGAGTGAGTTCCAGGACAGCTGGGGCTACGGGGAGACCCTGTCTCAAAAAGACCAAAAAAAAAAAATATATCATAATATATAATATTAAAATATATAATATAAATAAGATATCTTTTTTTTTTATTATTTCCCTAATTCGTTTTTGTTTTTTTTTTTTTTGTTTTTTTTTTATTGGGGGGGGTCTTTTTTTTTTTCGAGACAGGTCCTCCCTGTTTCGGCCCCCGAAAAAAAAACAAAAAAAAAAAAAAAAAAAAAAAAAAAAAAAAAAAAAAAAAAACAAAAAAAAAAAAAAAAACAAACAAAAACAAAAAAAAAAAAAAAAAAAAAAAAAAACAAAAAAAAAAAAAAAAAAAAAAAAAAAAAAAAAAAAAAAAAAAAAAAAAAAACAAAAAAAAAAAAAAAAAAAAAAAAAAAAAAAAAAAAAAAAAAAAAAAAAAAAAAAAAAAAAAAAAACAAAAAAAAAAAAAAAAAAAAAAAAAAAAAAAAAAAAAAAAAAAACAAAAAAAAAAAAACAAAACACAAGCTGGTCCCTGGGAAACTCACTCTGTAGACCAGGCCTTGGCCTTTATTGGAAACGCACAAAGATTCCGCCTGCCCCCTCTGCCTCCAAGGTGCTAGGACTAAAGGGGGGGGGGGGCCGTGCCCGCCACCCGCCGGACCTACTTTTCTTTAGATTCATTACAATTTTATTTTTTTGGTGGTTTTGTTTTTGGTTTTTGAGACAGGGCTCATCACTGGAGTGTTTATAGCCTTGGCTTGGCCTGGAACTTGTTATATACACCAGACTGGCCTTAAAACTCAAGCAGAGATCCACCTACCCCCCCCTGCTTTCCAAGTGCTGGGATTAAGGGTATGCACCACCATTGCCCAGTTCATACTATGTCAATGTTTATTTTGAACATAATTCCCCCAATCCCACCTCTCTACTCCAGAGCCACACCCCACTTTAACCTCCCTCTTAAAACACCCTCTAAAAAAAAAACACCCTATTTTGGTGTTCTCCTTTTTTTTTTTTTTTGTCCCTCCAGTCCATTGTGCATAAGCCAAAAAGACTCCCCTCTCCCGCAGGTGGAACTAGAACACCATGGTAATATGTTACCAGTGAAATGCTTTTTTTTGTAAAGACTATTTTATTTTTATTTAATTTATTTTTTGTATGTGTATAAATGTAACTGTCTGTCCCCATGTAGGTTTGTGCACCCAAGTGGGTCGTGAAATGCCGCGGAGGGTTCAGAAGAGGGTCCTCGGAAATTCCCCTGGGAACTGGAGTTAAGGATGGTTATCTCCTGGAATTGGAGTTAAAACAGACGGTTTCCTCAGCTGCCCTGCCCCAATGTGGGTGCTGGGGATTGACCCGGTCCCTCTGGCAAGAAGCAGTCCCAGACTCCTTTTAAACACTAGGACCACTAGGCTTACCTATCCACCTCCTTTATTACACTCTTACAAGCCCCTTCCAAATGTGAATGCTTTTAAAGGGCTTACAATGGTTAAGGAACGATTGAAACTGCTTTTAAGCTTTTGGTGTTTCCTGCTTTTATTACAGCAGGGGTTTTTCCATACATAAGTGATTTCAAGAAGTAAATGACAAATTATGCATACCAAAAGTCATTAAGCTGATGGCATATGCTGGATTCAGTAAGAAGAACTAGGTTATATAATACACAAACATCTACTCAGTAACAACAATGAGTTAAGTGTTATGTTATATACTGAAAAATATTCTTTAGCCTTTAGTGAAATGACTTTTATCACTGTTTTAAGAGATAGGCACAATTTGAATAAGACAATGGAACCATGGAGAAACCAGACTTGCCAAATATCTCCCTGCTCCATCTCCCTGCCAATTGAAAAAACCCCAGAAATAGATATTCCGTATTTAACCCATTTTAAGAAAGAAACACAAAGATACTTGGAGAGATAGCCTAGTGGTTAAGAGTAACGCGGACAGCTTCGTTGCAGAAGGACCCCGGGTTTCAATCCCGCACCCAACAATGCAGCTAAAAGAAACCGTCGGTAACTCCCAATCCAGGAGAAACGCCAGTTCCCAGGGGAATCGGACACCCTTTTTTTCCCATGACCTCCGCGGCAATTGGATGAGCATGGGTGCCACAGACCCTGCATGGCAGACAAAGTACATTTCATCCATAACAAAAATAATAATAAGAATAATAAATAAAAATTTAAAAAAAGAAACACAGATAATAGCACAGTAACGATATTACCTAGTGATAATATACTTTTCCACCTATAAAACCTAAAAGCAAATTTCCTGAAGTGGCTCAAGCCAAAAACTCCCATTCTGTGTTAAAACTAAAAAAAAAAAATCTGCACAAAATGGTGGTGCAAAAAATGCCTTTTAAAGTAATCCCAGCATTCAGGGAGGAGAGGCTGCGATGTCCTGTGAGTTCAGGCACCGCCTGTGGTCCTTACAGAAGCGATTCCAAGCCCAGACCCTGGGGCTACAGGGGAAAAGACCCTGTCCTGAAAAAAAGAAAAAAAATAAGCCGGCCCGTGGTGGCACACAACCCTTTAATCCTAGCAGCGCAGGAAAGGCCAGAAGGCAAAGCAGAATCCTTTGTGTGAAGTCAAGGCCCCAGCCTTGGGTCTACAGGTGAGTTCCCAGATAAACTGGGGTATAAGGGAACCCTGGGTCGTCGAAAAAGGAACTCAAAAAAAATGTTAAAAAAGACAAAAAAATAAATCACTCAAAATAAAGTTGAGATGCAGATGATCTAGAAATATAGACTTAAATGACAAGGGACTTCAGAAACAATTGTATTACCTAAATTACCACAATAAACCTAAAACTAAATAAACCACCAATTGGTCCTAAAATCTCTAATCAAATCCCTCCACCTAGAAGCTAAAAGAAAATATTTCAGACAGTATCACATTCCTACTTACAGCTCTTGAGTGGCTCCTGGTGGATTTCATTCTAATTGCAAATTTTCTGCAATGACCTCCAGGATCCTACATGGTTCCCACCCTGCCTCTCTCTCTAGCTTCAATGACCTCCAGGATCCTACATGGTTCACACCCTGCCTCTCTCTCTAGCTTCAATGACCTCCAGGATCCTACATGGTTCACACCCTGCCTCTCTCTATGCCCTCCCTAAGCTTTAAGCTTGCTTCAGTGAACGCTCCAGGGATACTCATTGGTTCACAGATACCCCCCGCCTGCTCTTCTCTCTAGGTTCAAATGATCCTCCAAGTAATCCTAAACAAACAAAAAATGGGTTTCACAACCCTGCCTCCCATTCCTCTCTAGCTTTCAAAATGACTTCCTAGGAGTCCTAAAAAAACATGGTTCACAACCCTGGGCCCCTCTCTCCCTCCTCCGGCTCCTAACCCTGCGGCCCCCCGGCCCTCTCCTCCTTCTAGCTTTCAATGACCCTCCCAGGGATCCTACAAAAATGGTTTCACACCCCCCTGGCCTCTCCTCTCCCTAAGCTGTCAACACAATGACTTCAAGGGATTCCCTACAGGTTCCCACCCTTGCCCGCTCTTCTCTCTAGCTTTCAATGACCTCCAGGAAATCCTAACAATGGTTCACACCCTGCCTCTCTCTCTAGCTTCAGTGACCTCCAGGATCCTACATGGTTCACACCCTGCCTCTCTCTCTAGCTTCAATGACCTCCAGGATCCTACATGGTTCACACCCTGCCTCTCTCTCTAGCTTCAATGACGTCTAGGATCCTACATGGTTCACGCCCTGCCTCTCTCTCTAGCTTCACTTCCTACCATTTCATTCATCCACCACACTCAGCATCACAATCATTATTTTTTAACTCTTGAATGTGTCAAATTCACTCCATCTCAAAGCCCCTTATAATCTGTTCCTTCTTTATGAAATGGTTTTAGCCAGGTTTTTCACATGGCAACCTTCTTCTCATCCACATTCCTCACAGGCTTTTCTAGAGTATCCTAGCTGAAGGAACTCATTAACAAGTTGCTATTTCAATATGCTGTTATTATCTTCAGACTATTTACCTCTATCTACAAATTCTCTCTCTCTTTCTCCCCGCCTCTCTCATCCCCCTTCTCTCTCACTAGAATACAATTTCCAAGAGAGCAGGAATGATGTGCTCACTCTCACATGCCTACCACCTCATAGCACCTGGCACACTAAAGTTTCCAATGAATATGAATACACACATCAACCAGGAAAATGCTTTAACACTTCCATGACTCATCTGAATCCCTATAAATCTCCAAAACACTGGCTGACTCCTTCAGAGCTTTAGAACAAGGAGGTTGTGTATAAACAAGTAAGAACTTCTGTGAGTGAACACAGACAACAGAACTCTGTATAAAATTGAACTGGGTTTATTGCTTTAATAAATATTTACCCTGGATAAGGTGATAAAAATGTACACTGCTCTGCTTTCACAGAACTTAGACTTTACTGAAACAAACATTAAAAGGAATTACAGGGGCTGGAGAGGTGGCCTAGCGGTTAAGAGCACTAACCACTCTTACAGAGGACCCGGGTTCGATCCCCAGCACCCACATGGCGGCTGAGAACAATCTTTCACTCCAGTTCCAGGGGAATGCGACACCCTCTTCTGACCTCCATGGCATTGCACGACATGAGTGTACAAACCTACATGCAGACAGTTCATTCACACACATACAAAAATAAATAAAATTTAAAAACAAGGAATTACAATAAAATGTGCCAAATGTAAATAAAATGTGATATCGCCATATAATGCAGTATTTTATTCAGCAACAAAAAGTAAAGAATTGATATATAACACCATGGGTGAATCTTAAAAACATGTTACTTGAAGGAAGCCAATGGGAAAGGTCATACTACGTGGTTTCATTTCTGTAGAAAATAAGTTAGTGTACTCTTAGGGTTAGATGGAGAGGAGGAAAACAGCTAGAGAATACATGGGCCCTTTTTCAGGTCATGAAAATGTTCTAAAATTTACTGTGTCTGTTACATATACTTCATTGGTTAATACTAAAATATTGTCTCTTGGGCTGGACAGATAGCCTAGCGGTTAAGATCACCAACTGCTCTTACAGAGGACCCGGGTTCGATCCCCAGCACCCACATGGCGGCTGAGAACCGTCTGTAATTCCAATTCCAGGAGAACTCCAGTTCCAGGGGAATCCGACACCCTCTTCTGACCTCTGCAGCATTGCATGACATGAGTGCACAGACCTACATGCAGACAGTACATTCATACACATACAAAATAAATAATTTACATAAAAAGAAAAAAAAATAAACAGTTGTTCAATGAAAATAACAGAAAGGGAGATCTCCTGAGCCCAGCGGCAGGTGCCGGGGCGCAGGCTGAAGACGCCCTCCCCCCCCCTAACCCCCCCCCCCCCCCCCCCCCCCGCCACAAAAAACCCAGATTAGAAGAAGGATCTGAAGGAGGCAAGCAAAGCAAGCCTTCAACAAACACGGTGAAGAGGGCATTTGGGACTCACATTGGATACAGGCAAGGAGAAGCACACATGCCAGGAACCACACGAAGAAGAGATAATATTGGAAAGGTGCAGGATAAATATTCCCATGTGCCAAGCCTTTTAAACCAACCCGATGGATGACTTCCTGCAAGTGGGATTCCCCCCCGGGGGAATGACCCCAGGAACACAGACTCAGAAAAACACAAATTGGAACATACTTAAAGACTAACAGAAAGTCATAAAAGAACAAATTAAAAATGAACAACTAAGAAAATAGAAAAGAAAAATGGTCCGGGGCCCGAGAGACTCCGAGAATTACACGCTTCCTGGGGAAAAAGGAAGTAAGAAACACTGAAAGGAATCCCCAAATGCCTTACAAGAAAAAGACAACCAACCAAAGCCAAAACAAAAGAAGCCTACAAAAAGAGATTCAGAAAGCTTCCAAAAAAGAAAAATAGAAAAAACTAAAGAAATCAGAAAGGAAATGAAAAACAGCATCACACCCTCTCTCAATCCCTTCAAGAAGGAAAGGAAAATGAAAAAAGAAAGAAAAAAGAAAAAAAAAAAAAAAAAAAAAAAAAAAAAAAAAAAGAATATCAGAACTGGAGGACAACACAGAAACACTAAAAAAACCTCAAGGAAAAGATTATGAAAAAATTTAAAAATACAAACAAAATGGAACAACCAGGAGCTGTGGGAAACTATGAAAGGGATCAAACCTCCGCATCAATAGGAATAGAGGAAAGGAAGAAGAATCCCAAGAGAAATGGTATTGATCAGATCCCTTCAACAGAATAATAATGAAAACTTTTGAAAACTTCCCCAACTAAAAAAGGACAAGGACCAATACCAATACAAGAATAGCACATAGAAACTCCAAACAGACAAGAACAAAAAAGAAAACAAAAAAAAAAAAAAAAAAAAAAAAAAAAAAAAAAAAAAAAAACCAACCCAAAACCAAAGAGAAAAATTCCTTAAAAAAAAAGCTCCCAAGCGAAAACAACAAGTGACCCTATAAGGGGAAACCTATCCCGAATAACAACGGCCTTCTCATGGCAAACGATTAAGGCAAGAAGAACCTGGAAGCCAAAGCCTTTCCAGTGTTGGGGGACAATGGATGCCAGCCCCAGGTTACTATAAACGCCCAGCAAAAATGTCAATTCATAGTTGAAGGAGAGAGGAAAAAACTGCCCATAACCAATAACAACTTTGAAAGAATACAAGATGTCCTGGAAAAACCAACAACCTTTCAGAGAATACTTGAACCAATCCAAAGAACAGAAGAAAGGGACAACCAACCCCCCCCCAGGCAAACTAGAAGGAAGAAATCAAATTAAAAGCAATAACTGCGAAATAAAGAAACTAAAATCAAAAACGTTGGGCAGATGGATAATAAAGGCAAAAGGAAACAACAAAAACCTATCAAGTCCCAAATAAAACCTTAAAATATTAATGAACTAAAGTTCCACACTCCATAGTCAAAAGACATAAACTGGGAGCTGGATTAGGAAACAGAAATCCATCTATATGCTATCTAAAAGAAACACATCTTACTTTACCTTCAAGGAACAAGGGCCCACCACCTTATAAAGTGAAGGGATGGAAAAAAATATTTCCCAAGCAAATGGTACCAAAAGAAAGAAAGGTGTTTTTGCTATTTTTTAATATCGGATAAAATAGATTTCAAAGTTAAAGAAATCAGAAGAGACAAAGAAGGCCATTGACAAATTTCATCAAAGGAACGATCCACCAAGAAGATTTCACCAATTTAAATGAATATATAATGCCCCCCAAAAATTCCCTGGTGCACCAAAACTTTATAAAAGACAATTCTCCCAGGACCCACAAGTCCACAGACTAACCCCAAGACACTCATAGTAGGGGACTTAAATAACCCCCCCACTGATTACCCTTTTTGGATAGGTCAACAGGACAAAAATAAACAGAAAGAAACATCTGAACTGAAACGATATGATACACCAAATGACCTCATAGACCTCTATTACAACCCGAAAACATTCCATCCTAAAATACCAGAGAAATACCACCTTTCTACTCAAGCCCCCCAATGGAACTTTCTCCCAAATCAACCACATACCGTGGGACCAAAACAGAAAAGAAAACCTCTACAAATACAAAAAATTGGAAATAATTTCAAATGCATCTGTCAGACCAACAGTGCAATGAAAGTGCTCAACATCAACACCAGGAACAGCCCTCCTGGCCTACAAGAACACAGGGAGAAACCTAAGCAAACAACACTCTTGAACAATGAATGGGGTCAAGGAAGAGATAAAAGAAGAAATAAAACAATTCCTGGAACTGAATGACAAATGAACATACAAACAAACACCAACAAAACTTATATTGGGATACCTTAAAAAAAAAGAAAGCAGTTTCGAAGAGGGAAATTGTTTTATAGCCCTGGGTTTCTACATTAGAAAAACAGAAGAGCACAAGTTGAAGTGAATCTAACACTACAGCTAAAAGCAATTTGAGAAAGGCAACAACAGATGAACGCCTAAAAACGACAAAAAGACAGGAAGAATAACAAAAATCAGAGCCAGAAATCCAATGAAATAGAAAACAAGAAACAATAAACAAAAAAATTCAAATGAAAATAAGCCAAAGTTTGGTTTCTTTTGAAGATAAACAAGATAGACAGACCTCTAGCCCCCCAGTTAACAAAAAAGAAAGAAGGACCAACTCCAAATCAATACAATTCTGTGATGAAAAGGGAAATATCAACAGACCCGGCCAAGGAAAAGATCAAGAAAATTATACGGGAATATTACAAGAACCTATATTCTACCAAGTTTTGAAAATCTAGAAGAAATGGAATGAATAATCTTGAAATCTTGGAATCAACAAAGCTTGGCCAAGAGGAGACCAACAGCTTAAACAGAACCATTAACATATGAAGAAATAGAGGGATGTAGTTACGCAGGCCCTCCCAATAAAAAAAAGAAAAAAAAGGCCCAGGGCCGCCCCCAAGACCCAGACGGTTTTTGTTTTTTTTTCACAAGCCAGATTCATATAAAAAAACAATTTTCCAAAAAAACGCTCAACAAAAACAAGTATTTTCTTCCTTGAAACGTTTTAGAAAGAAAGTATTAAAAACAGCAAGAGGGGAAAACTTCTCCCCAAATTGCCCTTCGATAAGCCACAACAGCAACTCTATATTTTATTTTTACCGAAAAACCAGGGAGGCAAAAATACAACCAAAAAGGAGAATTATAGACCCAATCTCCTCCAGGAACACAGATGGCCAAAATTCTAAACAGAAGTACTGGCAATTCGCATACAGACCTACATCAAGAAGATCCATCATTGACCAAGTTGGATTCATAAAACCAGAGAGCAGGGATGGTTTCAACATACGAAAATCAATAAACAATCACAAACACATAAAACGGAATCAAGACAAAACCCCACCCATCATCGGCAATTGATGTTTGGAAAAAGCCTTTGACAAAATCCAAGCCATCCCTTCTGCTTAAAGTTCTAGAAGGAACTCGATTGGAGGGAGGGGAACCATTTCCCCTCAATGTAAATCAATGTAATCAAAGCCCATATACAGGAAACCCACCAAAAATATCATCCTAAATGGGGGAATGAAAGAAACATTCCACCTGTAAAGGTTTAAGGAACCTCGGCAATGCTGCCCCTAATCACCACTCCTCCTCTTCAACATAGTGCTTGAAACAAACACTTGCTAGAGCAATAAGGCCCCCAAGAAAAAGGATATTACAAGGAGTACTAAGTTGGAAAAGAGGAAGTCAAAAAAACTATCCCCGATGTTGGCCTGATGAGTTTATGATGTGGGTTGTTTACTTAAGAGATGGCAAAAACAAAACTCCCACACAACCAGAAAACTCCTAGAAAAAACGATTAAACGAGCTTCGCAAAGTGGCAGGAAATACAAATTATAAAATTAGAAAAAATCAATGGCCTTAGTATCTTTAACACCAAACAACAAGCAGCTGGAGAAAGTATATAAGGAGTCTTTCCCACTCAACAATAGCCTCAAAAACATAAGATAACCTAGGAACAAACCTAACCAAAGACACCAAAGAAACCTCTACAAACAACAAAAATTTTAAAACGCCTTAAAAAGAAAGAATTGAAGAAGAAACCTCAGAGATGGAAAAACCCTCCCAAATGAGCCTCATGGATTGAGGAAAATTTTTAACCGATTGGTAAAAATTGTTTCCATTTGTATTTGCCCAAAACTCACTTTGTATCGCTTTTACCTGCACCTCCCCTCCCCATCACAATCCCCCACGCGTGTCTTTCACGGGCCTTGGGCAAACAACCAGTTTCTTACATTCCTTGGCGCCCCCCACCCAAAACCCCCCCGCATAGCCCCACTCCCTCCTGCGTGCCCGAGCTACCCAGGCCGGGCTCTCTATCCTACACCCAGCCTTTCACCCTCTATACCTCTACAGGGCTATAGCCCTAAAAACAGCCTGGTACTGGCACAAAAAAAACAGACCTGGTTTGACCAATGGAACAAAACCGAAGATTCAAAACTGAGCACATACAATTTTTCAAAGCATTCCCATCATCACAAAAGCCCATCTCATGTTTGACAAGGGGCCCAAGAAAAACTCACAATCAAATGGAAAAAGACAGCATCTTCAAGACAATGGATTTGGCAAAACTGGATCACCACTTTTTGTAGAAGAAATGAAATTAAACCCCTACCCTCCCATACCTCTTCGCCCTTGTACAAAGTCAACCGTCCCAGATTGGAAATTAAAGACCCCTCAAACGTGAAAACCCCAAACTCCTCCCTGAAGTTGGATAGAAGAAAAAAGGTGGGCAGCCAGAACTACAAGGCAAAATAGGCCCGTAGAAAAGACTAAGACTTTTCCCTAAATCAGACAGCAGCGTGCACCAAGAATTAAGGTCGACAAATTGACAAATGGGACCTCAATCAAACTCAAAAAGCTTTTCTGTTACAATCAAAAAGAAAAACAATCCAAGGAAGTTGAAGAGAAATCCCACAGAGGTGGAGGAAACCTTCACGGCAGATCCATCGGAACAAAGCATTGATTTCCCAGAATATATAAAACTAACTCAAAAAACAAAAGAAAAAAAGAAAAAAACAAACCGACCCGCCTCAAATAAGAATGAGAGCAAAAAAACTAAACAGAGGACTTCACAAGCAAGGAATTAGAGATGTCTGAGAAACACCTAAAAAACTGCTCAACATCCTTAAATAATCATATTAAGGAAATCAAATCAAACCACCCTTTTTTAAGATATCAATCTTACTTCCAGTTAAGACTGGCTAAGGATCAAGAAAACAAAAGATACCAAGTGCTGGCGAGGTTGTTGGGAAAGGGGAACACTCCCTCCACCTTTGCTGGTGGGGACCATGTAAACAACCATCGTCCCAGCACTATGGAAAGCAGTGTGGAGAAACCCGTTGGAAAAGAACTTGGAGAATGAACTTCCAACCCCCGAACCCAGCCATCAAAACAAAAACCACTAATCAACTAAACCAACTACCACACCCTGGGCATGTACCCTCCACGACCTTACGCCAACCAAGACCCCCCCCCCCCAAAAAGAAACAGAAATACATGCACGCCATGTTTATATTTCAGCTCTCTCCTCCCGTTCAACAATAGCAAGAAGAGCTGGAACCAACTAAAAAAAATGGCCCCCCTCAACTTGACGAATGGATAGAGAATGGTACATCTACACAATGGAGGTTTTGTCTATGCCAACAGTAAAGAAGAACGACACAATCCAATCACGAGCCCCTTTGATTGCAGGAAAATGGCTGTGGAGCTTAGAGGACATCAAAATTGCCTTGAGTGGAAGTAACACAGTCCCCAGAAAAAAAAAACGACGAATGCTATCCCTTCCCATTCTGTGGATGCCTTAAGTTGGCCAATTACCCAAAGGTTGTAAGTATTTCTTGTGTAGGGCCCCCTTAGCTTCTGTACAAAGCAGTTTGACATAATGCATTTTGGAAAACAACAACACCAACAGAAAATACTGCATCAAAGAAACTGACTGAAACAGTGGAACTTCTGCTCAAAACAGTCAAAACAGTCCCCAATGGAAAATATTGGAGAAAGACTAAGAGATGGGAAGCATGTCTGGCAGAATGCACGAACTCTGAACTGCCTGAAACTACGGGGTGGGGGGAATGGGCGGGAACATGGTATAGATTTGTTAAAAAATAAATAAATAAATACAATTAAAAAAAAAAAAAGAAAGAAAAAAAAAACATTTTTTTTTTTTTTTTTTTTTTTTTTTTTTTTATTTTGTTTTAAAAAAAAAATAGCCAATGTGTACTAATACTTATTATATATTTTAGTGATAACGTCACAAACCAACAAGAAATTAGTCCAAATCAAAGAAGCAAAATGTAATCCAACAGAACAGAGAACAGAGCCCTGAACTTTATTCAAGTAGTTGGGATTTAAGTTTTTATTTTTTAATATCTTTATTTTATAATAAATAAAAAAAAAAAAATTTAATTTGGGGCTGGAGAGAATAGCCTAGCAAGTTAAGAGCACCGACTTGCTCCTTGGCAGAGGACCCCGGGTTCGATCCCCCACCCAGTAAACCCCACATGGGGCGGCTGAGACCCGGCTGTTAACTCCAATTCCAGAGAGAACTCCAGTTCCAGGGGAATCCGATCCGAGACCCTCTTCTTCTGACCTCCCGCGGCATTGCACGACACGAGTGCACAAGCCTTCACAAATGCAGACAGTACATTCATACGACACATACAAAAATAAAAATAAAAAAATAATAAAAAAATATATAATAAAAAAATAATTTCGATTTTTATTATTTTTTATGTGTAAGGGTGTACTACTGCCTGCAGGTTTTGGTGCTCCACCCGTGTTTCAGGCAATGCTTGGAGGTGAGAAAGGAGGCCCTCGATTTCACCCTGGAACCTGGAACGTTTAAAGAGGGTTCTTAGCTTGCTATGGTGGGTGCTGGGAATCGAACGCCAGTCCCCTCCTGCCAGAGTATCCGGTGCTCTTTAAACAAGATGAGCCCTCTCCATTTCCAGCCCCCAAGAAATTTATTTTGTGGCTTTCCTTTTTTTAATGTGACTTGTTGCCCATGTAGGTTGGTGCACGCCCCGTCCTGCAATTGTTGCGGAGATCAGAAGAGGGTGTCAGATTCCCCTGGAACTAGAGTTTCAAGAACGGTTCCTTTTTAGCCCCGCCAATGGGGGTATTGGGTGAAATGGGAATTAACCTGGGTCCCTCTGCCAAAAAGCAAAAGTCCAGCACCTCCTTAAGCTCTTTAAAACAACCCCTCTAGAGACCCATCCCCATCTTTCTCCCTTTTCCAGCTCCTGGTTGAAATTTCTTACAATGTATTTTGAGCATATTCCCACCCCAACATTCCCTCCGACTCAATTCCGCCCAGAAGATCCACCCCCCCCAACGCGTCTCTACTCCCGAACCTGTTTGGCATCCGTTTTTTTTTACATTAAAAAAAAAATTTTATAAATTTTTTATTGGGGCCTGGAGAGAATAGCCTCACAGGAGTAAGAGCCCGAACTTAGTTTGCTCCCTTTCAGAGGACCCGGTTTGTTTTCAATCCCCAGCCACCCACAATGGCGGCTAAGAACTGGTGTGTAACTTCACTCCATATTTCCAGTTCCAGGAGAACTCCCAGTTCCGGGGAAATCCTACAACAACCCTCCTTCTTGGACCACCGCCACCCCAAGCGCATTTGCACTACACGGGGGCACAAAACCTACATGCAGACCAAGACATTCATACACATACAAAATAAAAAAATAAAAAATAAAAAAAAATAGTTTATTTAGGCCGGGCCCACCCCAATGGTGGCACACGCCTTTAATCCCAGCAACTTTGGAGGCAGAGGCAGAATGATCTCCTGTAGAGTTCAAGGCCAGCCCTGGTTCCACGAATAGTTCTGCAGGATAGCTGGGGCTACAAAAGGTTTTTGAGACCCTTAATCTCAAAACGAAACCAAATAAATATTAATATTTTTTTTTTTACTTTACTTTATGGTTTGGTAAATAAATGTTATTTCCTGCCAAATGTAAATGTAAGTGCACCCCATGTTTGCGCCCATGTCCGTGTGGGTTAGGCCCACAGAGGAAAGGTCAAAAGAAGGTATAGAATCCCCTGGAAACGTTGAAAGTTAAGGGACATGTTAGCCACCCAGGTTGAGTGGCTAGGAACAATAGTAGATTCCTCCGCAAGAGCAGTCAGTGCTCTTAATCACTGAGCATCCCCTCTTCTCTAATAAAAACCACCCCATTTTTTTTTTACCTTTTTTTTTTTTTTTTTTTTTGTATTTTTTGAGACAAAAACAACCAGAAAAGCACCGTCTCCCTTTTTTGTTTTTTTAGTACAGCTAGCCTGGGAGCTCCGCTCTGGTAAGACCAGGCCCCCCCGGGCCCTGAATTCACAGAAGATCCACCTGCCTCTGCCCTCCCCTAAGTAAGTTGCTGGGATTAAAGGGGTACCCCACCACAAAACACCCGGCTTTTTTTTTTTGTTTTTTTTTTTTTTTTTTTTTTTTTTTTTTTTTTTTTTTTTTTTTTTTTTTTTTTTTTTTTTTTTTTTTTTTTTTTTTTTTTTTTTTTTTTTTTTTTTGTTTTTTTTTGTTTTTTTTTTTTTTTTTTTTTTTTTTTTTTTTTTTTTTTTATTTTTTTTTTGTTTTTTTTTTTTTTTTTTTTTTTTTTTTTTTTTTTTTTTTTTTTTTTTTTTTTTTTTTTTTTTTTTTTTTTTTTATTTTTTTTTTTTTTTTTTTTTTTTTTTTTTTTTTTTTTTTTTTTTTTATTTTTTTTTTTTTTTTTTTTTGTTTTTTTTTTATTTTTTTTTTTTTTTTTTTTTTTTTTTTTTTTTTTTTTTTTTTTTTTTTTTTTTTTTTTTTTTTTTTTTTTTTTTTTGTTTTTTTTTTTTTCCCCATTTTTTTTTTTTTTAAAAAAACTATCGGTTTTTTCCTATACAGGATTGGACAATGGGGGGGGAAAAAATTGTTGGGATTAAATCAACTCTTACTAGCCAAATAATGCTACATGGTGCTAATTAATAATTAGAAGTAGCTTTAAACATTCTTCCAACATCAAATTTCCCAAAACAATCAAAACAAATATTTAGGAGCACTTGGTGCAATTATAGAAAAATTGTCAAGAGACAGATTATTAAGCTTTAAAATTTAAAATGATGTGGCAGACTCCCTTACTTAAAAATATTATATAAAAAGAGGTGGCTGGGAAAGAAATGCTCAGGGGGTTGTTAAGAGCACTGACTGCCATTGCAAGAGGACCCAGGTTGATTCCCCAGCACCCATATGGAAGCTAAGCAAAAACTGTCCCATAAGTCCAAGTTCCAGGGGTCCGACACAAAACCTTCCTGAGAGATGAACCGTCTGACCTCCGCAGCAGGCATTGCATGACAAAGATGCACACACCTACATGCAAGAAATACACTCATACACATTAAAAAACTAAAAAATTAAAATAAATAAGAAGGGGGCTGGGGGGGAGGAAGATGGCGCTGGGTTTAAGATGCCGAACTGCCTTCTTGCAGAGGGGACCGCGGTGTTTCGCTCCCCAGCACGCCCACATGTGATTGGTCACCGGCCCATTTGCACAGAAAACCCAGTCTGTCCCAACCTATCTGTACCTCCCAATTTCAGGAGAACTTGACCCTCCCAGTTCCAGGGGCATCCCCCACCCCAACTACTTGTTAACCCTCTTTTTTGTGAACCAACCTCCGAGGTGCCCCCACCCCTGCCTTACAACCAGTCCATTTTCCTCCCCATTCACACCAAAACACAAAATGCAGGCATGGGCGCAAGCCGCTTAAATCCTAAAGCACTCAAGGGGAGGCAGGGCATAGGGCGGAATCTTTCTGTTTGTGAGTTTCAAGGCCCAGCCCTGGGTGCTACAGAGAAAGTTCCGAGGACCAGCATGGGGCTACAGGGGAAAAACCCCTGTCTTCAAAAATAACCAAAAAAAAAAAAAAAAAAACATAAATGGGGCCCGGGCCCCGTGTGGTGGCAACCACCTTTAATCCTAGCACTTGGGAGGCAGAGGCAGGTGGATCTCTGTGAGTTCAAGGCCAGCCTGGTCTACACAGTGAGTTCCAGGACAGCTGGGGCTACAGGGAGACCCTGTCTCAAAAAGACCAAAAAAAACCCATAATGGTTGTATGTTTTTGCAACAAGTGGCTATGTAGAATTTCTTACCATTTCCCATAGTTGTGCTAAAAATTGGTTTTTTAGATTTTTCATTGTTATACCAGAATAAACTGTGCATAAATTTCTGGTGTGCCTCTTCTGACCTCCTCGGCATTGCACAACACGGGTGCACAAACCTACATGCAGATAGTATATTCATACACATAAAAAAATAAAAATTAAAAAAAATAAAAATAATAAAATATATAAAAATATACATAACGGATGTCTTATTTTCAGAATGATATATAGCAACAAGAGACAGGACTGAGAAAGGTCTCAGACATCAAAGAAAACTTTAACTTAAGTCCACAGTGTACATACCTTTAAAATACCATCCAAAGTACCCTTGTAGAGGTCCACATGTCCCACTATTGCTCTCTGATTCATCATGCGAGTTCTTACCACATCAACTGGGTTGGATGCCAGGGCCCCAGCCAAGCCACAGGTAAAGCTGGAACTAAAGGTGAAAACTAATTTAGGAAGAGAGATTACCCCCACTTCTACCACTTGCCCACTTAAACAGAAATTAGGCCAAACAAAGGTATCATCAGATAAAGCCTGACAGCCTTTCGTTATCATCTAAAGAGAAATGAAATACTGCCTAAGGAAACATAATGATTGTCCCTTCAGTTTTTACTCTGAAACTCAGTCTCTTTATGTCATCTTTTTGAGACAGGGTCTGTCTCCCTATAGCCCCAGCTGGCCTGGAACTCACTTTGTTTTTTTTGTTTTGTTTTGTTTTGTTTTTATGTTATATGGAATTCGATTTACTCGCTGCCACAGCTTGCTTTTATAAACCAAATGAGGTCAGTGGAACTCACTGTGTAGACCAGGCTGGCCTTGAACTCACAGAGATCCACCTGCCTCTGCCTCCCAAGTGCTGGGATTAAAAGAGTGTGCCATTTTTTTCAGTCTCTTTTTTAAAGAGAGACTTCATAAGCCTAACAACATCCCCAAGCAGTGTTATGAACCACTGATTAATTACCTAAAAAATTTCAAAGCACAACATCATGTAGCAAATGCACATGAGTGACAAAGTATAATAATAATAAAGCTTACATAACAAAGAAATTCAGCCAAAAACTGTAGAGTTTCTGAAACTCTATTCAATTTGACCCTCTCCCCCCCCCATTATCACTGAGAAGAATTTGCCTTCTCATAAAAAATAATTTCAGTAAGGAATATAACAGAAATGCTTGTTAGAAGTACAGGTCAGGGCTGGAGAGATGGCCTAGCGGTTAAGAGCGCCGACCGCTCTTACGGAGGACCCGGGTTCGATCCCCAGCACCCACATGGCGGCTGAGAACCGTCTGAAACTCCAATTCCAGGAGAACTCCAGTTCCAGGGGAATCCGAGACCCTCTTCTGAACTCCGCGGCGTTGCACGACATGGGTGCACAGACTTGCATGCAGACAGTACATTCATACACATACAGAAATAAATAAAATTAAAAAATAATAATAAAAAAAAAAGAAGTACAGGTCAGAGGCCGGGCGTGGTGTTGCACGCCTTTAATCCTAGCACTTGGGAGGCAGAGGCAGGCGGATCTTTGTGAGTTCAAGGCCAGTCTGGTCTACAGAGCGAGTTCCAGGACAGCTGGGGCTACAGGGAGACCCTGTCTCGAAAAGACCAAAATAAAAAAAAAAAAAGAAGTACAGGTTGATGGATGTAGAAGTACTGAGGATGTAGCTGAGTCAGCAGAATGTTTGTCTAAGGTGTATGAAGCCCTGGGTTTGATCCCCAACACTGCACAAACCAAGTGTGGTGGTATACACCTATAATCACAGCACTCTGAAGATAGACACAGGAAGACCAGAAATTCAAAGTCATCCTTGGCTATCCAGTGAGTTTGAGGCCAGCCTGGGATATATGAGACCTTGTCTCAAAAACAGATAGATGGATGGATGGATGGATGGATGGATGGATGGATGGATGGATGATTGATAGATAGATACATAGATAGATAAGTTGTATATAACTATTCTACAATTATCTAGTACATTGCTAAATTATACACAGCTCCCAAGTGCCCACAGCATCTGAGATCTCTATTAAGATGTAAAATGTTCAGCCGGGTGTGGTGGCTCATGCCTTTAATCCTAGCATTTGGGAGGCAGAGGCAGGAGGATCTTTGTGAGTTCAAGGCCAGTCTGGTCTGCATAGCGAGTTCCAGGACAGCCGGAGCTACAGGGAGACTCTGTCTCGAAAAGACCAAAAAAAAAAAAAAAAAAAAGATGTAAAATATTCTGCAGGAGGAGGGAGAGAGCAAGTGGTGTGGGCAATGAGAATGAGTGGGAAAATATGATCAAAGTAGTTACATACATGTTATAAATGAGCAAAGCA
>VZQC01010838.1:395225-405975 GCA_009823505.1 Rhizomys pruinosus
AAAAAAAAAAAAAAAAAAAAAAAAAAAAAAAAGATGTAAAATATTCTGCAGGAGGAGGGAGAGAGCAAGTGGTGTGGGCAATGAGAATGAGTGGGAAAATATGATCAAAGTAGTTACATACATGTTATAAATGAGCAAAGCAGATGATATACACGTAAGAAAATGTTAAATAAGGGGCTAGGCAGTCAAGAGCACTGGCTGCTCTTGCAGAGGAACTAGGTTCAGTTCCCAGAACAAGACATACAGAAGCAAACAATTGTCAGTAACTCCAGTTGCAGGGGGATCTGATGCCCTCTTCTGGCTATAGCAGGCATTTCACACACTTAATAAATGCCTGCTTGGTGCACTTAAACAAATGCAGGCAAAAACTCATACAGGTAAAATAAAAATAAATTTAAAACTTTTAATGTCTTAACGAAGTACATATTCTTTTCTAATGAATATATACTAATTAAATAATGACAAAAATAAAAGTAAATATAATAAAACTCATTATCCGGGGGCTAGAGAGATGGTTCAGTGGTTAAGAGCACTGGCTGCTCCTGCAGAGGAACCAGGTTTGATGCCCAGCACCCACCTGGAGGGTAACTCTATCTATAACTCCACTTCTACAGGAATCCAATGCTCTCTTCAGACCTCTATGGGTATTGCATGATATAAGTGTACCTACATACATGCAAGCAATACACTCATAAACATAAAAATAATTTCTAAAAGACATTATTTGGGGGGCTAGAGGGCTCAGTGGTTAAAAGCACTAACTGCTCTTTCAGAAGACCTGGGTTCAATTCCCAGCACCCACATGGTGGCTAAAAACTACCATAACTCCATTTCCAGGGAATTTGACACTTTCTTCTGACCTCTGCAGGCACTGTACAATAGGGTGCACTTACATAATGCAGGCAATACACTTAAACACATAAAATATTTAAAAACTCATTATTTGTATAACTAATGTATACTAATAAATTAAAATAAAAAAGTGTAAAATGTTCAGAAGGCTTGAGGTGCTGACAACAGGAGATGGTGTTCAGCCATCCATACCAGTGATAATTCTACCCAAGAACATCAGTGCAATGGCTTTCAAACTGCTGGAAATAAAGATGTGTAAAACATAGCGTACTTACACAAAATGTGTTAAAATTGTGTCTCCCATCATTCCTGACAGTATCAGGTGCTTCTTGGTAATATCATAAACTGGCAACTCTACTCCAACAACGATGGCAGCACGCTGAGCAGTGGGGACTACACCCTACAAAACAAACATGATATAAGACACCCAAGAAATACAAAGAGAGTGACATATGTTTTCAAATGGACAAAAATTGGTCAATAGTGGAAAACTGCCAGAAAAATTAACTCTGAAATAGACCTTATTCTTTCAAATCAGTGGCTAACACTAAGACATTTATAAATCCCCAATTCATAATGCTATAGTAAAAAGTCATTCATGATACCTAAACCATGAGAGAAGAAAAACTGATAAAACAGGTAAATTGGATTTCATTATAATTAAAAACTGTTGTGATTTTAAAGATATTATGGAGAAAGCCAGGCGTGGTGTGATCCCAGCACTCAGGAGGCAAAGGCAGGTGGACCTCTTTGAGTTCAAGGCCAGCCTGGTCTCCATAGGGAGTTCCAGGCCAGCTGGGGCTACAGGGAGACCCTATCACAAAAAGACAAAAAAGAATTTAGATACAGATAAGAAGTGATCAAGAGGTGCCCATCCCCAACTGGTACTTCTACAACAGAACCCTACAGCTGAGCCTGAGGGAAGACCATGGAAGAGAACTGGTATGTCTACAACAGAACCTACAGCTAAGTCTGAGGAAAACCATGGAAGAGAACTGGTACATCTACAACAGAACCTACAGCTGAGCCTGAGGGAAGACCATGGAAGAGAACTGGTACGTCTACAACAGAACCTACAGCTGAGCCTGAAGGAGACCGTGGAAGAGAACTGGTACGTCTACAACAGAACCTACAGCTGAGCCTGAGGGAGACCATGGAAGAGAACTGGTACATCTACAACAGAACCTACAGCTGAGCCTGAGGGAAGACCATGGAAGAGAACTGGTACGTCTACAACAGAACCTACAGCTGAGCCTGAAGGAGACCGTGGAAGAGAACTGGTACGTCTACAACAGAACCTACAGCTGAGCCTGAGGGAGACCGTGGAAGAGAACTGGTACGTCTACAACAGAACCTACAGCTGAGCCTGAAGGAGACCGTGGAAGAGAACTGGTACGTCTACAACAGAACCTACAGCTGAGCCTGAGGGAGACCGTGGAAGAGAACTGGTACGTCTACAACAGAACCTACAGCTGAGCCTGAAGGAGACCGTGGAAGAGAACTGGTACGTCTACAACAGAACCTACAGCTGAGCCTGAGGGAGACCGTGGAAGAGAACTGGTACGTCTACAACAGAACCTACAGCTGAGCCTGAAGGAGACCGTGGAAGAGAACTGGTACGTCTACAACAGAACCTACAGCTGAGCCTGAGGGAGACCGTGGAAGAGAACTGGTACGTCTACAACAGAACCTACAGCTGAGCCTGAAGGAGACCGTGGAAGAGAACTGGTACGTCTACAACAGAACCTACAGCTGAGCCTGAGGGAGACCGTGGAAGAGAACTGGTACGTCTACAACAGAACCTACAGCTGAGCCTGAAGGAGACCGTGGAAGAGAACTGGTACGTCTACAACAGAACCTACAGCTGAGCCTGAGGGAGACCGTGGAAGAGAACTGGTACGTCTACAACAGAACCTACAGCTGAGCCTGAGGGAAGACCATGGAAGAGAACTGGTACGTCTACAACAGAACCTACAGCTGAGCCTGAAGGAGACTGTGGAAGAGAATTGGTACGTCTACAACAGAACCTACAGCTGAGCCTGAGGGAAGACCGTGGAAGAGAACTGGTACGTCTACAACAGAACCTATAGCTGAGCCTGAAGGAGACCGTGGAAGAGAACTGGTACGTCTACAACAGAACCTACAGCTGAGCCTGAGGGAGACCATGGAACAGAACTGGTATGTCTACAACAGAACCTACAGCTGAGCCTGAAGGAGACTCTGGAAGAGAACTGGTATGTCTACAACAGAACCTACAGCTGAGCCTGAAGGAGACCATGGAAGAGAACTGGAAGAGAACTGGTACATCTACAACAGAACCTACAGCTGAGCCTGAAGGAGACCGTGGAAGAGAAGTACAGCATGCATGAGACCTGCCAACTTGAATGAGGAAATTTCACAAGGTCCTACCTCTAGATGAAGAGCTACAGGCAATGAATGGCTATAGGGACAGGGAAAAATCAGTTTTCTCCAGGGATGTATTCCCTGATAGGTTATTCAATCCCAAGTGGTCAGTCCTAAACACGTGTACATATGAGGAACACTGAACTCAGTAGGCTGTATGTATGTATGTATGTATGTAGTAATAAAGAAGTCATGAATTTGAGAGGGAGTAGGGAGCACGGGAGCAGTTGAAGAAGAAAGAGGAAGGTATAAAAATTATGTAAATATGGGCTGGCGATATGGCTCAGCCATTAAGAGCACTGACTGCTCTTGCAGAGGACCCGGGTTTGATTCCCAGCACCCACATGGCAGCTAAGAACTGCCTTTAACTCCAGTTCCAGGGAAATACGATACCCTCTTCTGACCTCCGCAACACTGCACTACATGGGTGTACCTACCTACATGCAGACAGTACACTCATACACATTGAATAAATAAATAAATAAATAAATAAATAAATAAATAAATAAATATTTTGAAATTATGTAAATAGAGTACTGGTGCACGGAAATCTTTAAAAGTTTTAAAATTTAAATTAAAAAAAAAGAAAAGTAAAATAGCAAGAACTGGCTGGGCATGGTGGTGCACGCCTTTAATCCCAACACTCAGGAGGCAGAGGCAGGTAGATCTCTGTGAGTTGAAGGCCAGCCTGGTCTTATAGTGAGCTCCGGGCCAGCTGGGACTAAAGGGAGACCTTGTCTCGAAAAAAAAAAAAAAGAAATAGCAAGAACTGGTAAAGACTGTAGAGAAATTGGACCTGCTTCCCATTCACTGCTGGTGGAAATGGAGCATCAATTGTGGAAAACAATTTGGCATTTCCTCAAACACTTAAAAGTAAAAATAGCATTCAACGTAACAATTCCATTTATAGGTATCTACTCAAGAGGACTGAAAACATATTTTCACACAAAAATTAATACACAAATGTTTATAGCAACACCCAACATATTAGCAAAAGCACAAAATAATCTAAATGTTCATTAATGAACAAACAAAATTATAGTATATCCACAAATGGAATTATTTGGCCATAAAAAGAAATAAAATTCTGGGGCCTGGGGTATAGTTCAGTGGGAGAACTTCTGGAGAGAGCAAGCGAGCGAGTGACCAAGTGAGCGAGCAAGAGAAGGGAGAGAGCGAGCGAGCGAGGGGGCAGAGAGAGAAAGAGGAAAGTGACCACTAAAATGTAAGGAGTTCCTTTTTGGCAATAAAAATATTCTCAACTTAGACAATGGTAATAGTGGAACAAATCTACGAAATGACCTGATACAGCGAATTATATATTTTAAAGATTGAAAAATTTTAAGATATGCCTATCTTCCCAAGAGAGCTGTTAGGAAAAACAGAATCATAAAGCAAAAGTCAATTAAAAGAGCAGTTATGGGCAAGGTGGCAGATTAGAAGTTTCTTCCATGTGACTCCCTAAATAAGAAGTGAGGGCAACAAATGAGAGACTATATTCCAAGGACAGAAAGCTAGGAGGAACATCAGAAATCAAAAAGAGGTGAGAAGACAGCTAAATAGCATGGAGGTCGGAAAGTGAGGCAGACACCTACAAAACAGCCTGCAGCCCCAACTCCAACGATAGGGTGGGGAAGATGGCAAAGAGCAACCCTACATAAGCAGACGAGTTCAGACAGCTCTGGTAACAACCATCTGGCAGCCCTGCAAGCCTTAAATCAAGTATAGATATTTGGTGTGACAGTGACTGTTCTTGCAAGGTGCAAGGCAGGCTTATGTTCCGGAAGAAAATTATTGCATCTCTCCCTAAAATTTGGAGTGCAATACTCAGGTACCATCTTAACAGGGACCCATTGTTTGAGACTGAGCTATTCCACAGACCTAAAAACAAGGAAAATCACAAGTTAGTGGACCCAGGGATACCCTGTAACAGTGTCTAGATGGGAAGTGGCCATCAGAAACAGTTGGGGGGGGGGGTTTACATACACACAGGTCTGAGTTTAAGTAGAAATAAGTCTGGGCCATGAAGGATGGGGTGGCAAGTGGTCCTATCCTCTGTGATGAGCAATCCTGTCACCTGTGGATTACCTTAGAGGCTGAGAACTTCCAGACTATGGCCAGCAAATTGCTTGCTTCTTTGGAGACACCTCCTGACCATGTACAGTCTCCTGCAAAGCAGACCTTAGTGTTCTGTGCCAAATCTGTCAGATAGATTCATTACCATAGCCTCCTCCCCACAGAAAGGTTTACAACTGAATAGGGTCTGAAAACGCTCAGATGAGCAGGCAGAGTACCCCCCCTCTCTTCCAGTGGGTCTGTCCAGTGCAGAACTCAGTACCATCTGCTTCCTCCACTCTGATGAACTGGAAGGACAACACTTGGCTTGGGCATTTGCTGCTCCTGGGGACACAGGTAGAGGAAGGGGGCTTGAGAATGAGTGGGAATCTTCCAGCCAAAAGGCTGCAATTCTTGCTCTACTCCTGCTATTTGTTTGTACAATGGAGTTAGGAATAGCATAAAATGTTTCCAGAGCTGGGCATGGTGGAGCACACCTTTAGTCCTAGCGCTTGGGAAGCAGAGGCAGGTGGATCTTTGTAAGTTCAAGGCCAGCCTGGTCTACAGACTGAATTCCAGGACAGCTGGGGCTACAGGGAGACCTGTCTCAAAAAGACCAAAAAAAAAAAAAATGTTTCCAGAGTCAAAGTTATAATCAAAGCAAGAAAAGAAAATTAAGAAAAATCAGCAGGGCAGGGTGGTGCACACCTTTAATCCCAGCACTGATCTCTTGCTCTCTCTCAATTATCTCTCTCAATTATCTCTCTCTCTCTCTCTCTCTCTCTCTCTCTCACACACACACACACACACACACACACACACACACACACACAAACCAAGAAAATTAAACACTATAAAGATCACATATTTGAAAAAAAGTATTTTCTTATTTCCTTGCTGAAATGAAAAAAACTATATTTGGAGCAAAGAATTTTAATATAGATTTATGCACAGGCATTAAGCCATAAATCCCAGCATAGAAGTGGGAAAGTAGATAAGAAGCCCCAACATTAGCTGAGGAATTATTGGCAGCTTATAACTACTGGGAGAGGGAAAGGGAGAGGGGCGGAGAGGAGAGAGGGGAGGGGGAGGGCAGGAGGAGGAGGGGGAGGAGAGAGAGGAGAGGGCTTTTTTAAATTTTATTTTATTTATTTATTTATTTATTTATTCATGTGTATGAATGTACTGTCTGCATGCAGGTTTGTGCACCCGTGTAGTGCAATGCCTCGGAGGTCAGAAGAGGGTGTCAAGATTCCTCTGGAACTGGAGTTCTCCTGAAACTGGAGTTACAGACGGTTCTCAGCTGCCATGTGGGTGCTGGGGATCGAACCCGGTCCTCCGCAAGAGCAGTTGGCACTCTTAACCACTAGGCCATCTCTCCAGCCCGGAGAGGGCTTTTCTTTAAGGATGTGTCACTAGATAGGTTAACCAGGCTTCAGTGGAGGGACACAAACTTGACTCAGTAAACCTTAATATATATGACAGAGTACATGAAATCTGGCGGGGACACTATAAGAGTTAGTGTAGATGTTGGGGGGGGTTAACTATGATCAAAATATATTTTATGAAATTCAGAAAAATTCAATGAAAACAAATTTAAAATAAGTTTAAAAGATAGGGAGAAGCTAGGAAAAATGTGTCAGTGGGTAAAAGCATTTGCTGCCAAACCTGATAACCTGAGTTTGATCCCTAGCACCCACATGGTAGAAAGACAGAACTAATTCCTACAAGCTGTCCTTTGACCTACAGACAAACAGACAGACAGACAGACACACACACACACACACACACACACGGACACACACACACACACGGACACACACACAAATAACTAAGTGTAAAGTACTTGAAGGCAGAGGCAGGGGGATCTCTGTGAGTTCAAGGCCAGCCTGGTCTACAGAGTGAGTTCCAGGACAGCTGGGGCTACAGGGAGACCCTGTCTCAAAAAGATAGAAAAAATAAACAAACAAACAGATAAATAAATAAATAAAAATAAGTAAATGTAATAAAATTGGTTTTAATCCCAAGTGCTAGGATTAAAGGTGTGTGCCACAACGCCTGGCCATAAAATTGTTTTAAATAGAGGGGGAAAGACATGTAAGAGAAGGAAATAAAACATGCTCTAGATAGGGTTCAGGCTTTATAAGACAGAGCCCTATGAATTTATTCTTCCCACCCAACTACACTCCTGTCCTTTTTGTTCTGTTTCATGAAATAGGATCTTGCTATATAGCTCAGGCTGAAACCTCGTGATCCTTCTTCCTCAGCTTGCTGAACACTGGGATTAAAGGCATGTGCTACCAGACCTGGCTCATTTTTTTTCTCACAGTAATTGGGATTGAACCCAGGGAATCATGCATGCTAGGCAAACAGCTACCACTGAGCTATATTCCTGGCCCTCTATCTTAACATGCAAATAAAATATTCCTGTCTCAGCCAGGCGTGGTGGCGCATGCCTTTAATCCTAGCACTCGGGAGGCAGAGGCAGGTGGATCTTTGTGCGTTCAAGGCCAGCCTGGTCTACAGAGTGAGTTCCAGGACAGCTAGGGCTACAGGGAGACCCTGTCCGAAAGACCCCCCTCCAAAAAAAAAAAAAAAAAAACTATATATATCTATATATATATATATATATGCCTGTCTCAAAAAAATAAGTAACAAAATATACTTTGCTTCTTTTCATTACATGTCTGGATACTCTAAATCATCTGGAAAATAAAGGTAAGCTCCTCAAAAAGTTCAACAAAGAATCACCATCTGATCTAGCAAGCCCACTTTTGGATATGTACTCAAAAAATTCAGTACAGTGTCCCAAATAGATTTTTTTTTTGTCTTTTTGAGACAGGGTCTCCCTGCAGCTGCAGCTGTCTAGGAACTCACTATGTAGACTGGGCTGGCCTTGTACTCACAGAGATTCACCTGCCTCTGCCTCTGCCTCCTGAGTGCTGGGATTAAAGGTATACACCATCACACCTGGCCTCAAATAGATATTTTTAATACCCATGTTCACAGCAGCATCGTTCACAATAGCCAAGCATCCGGTAGTGGTTGACTAGATAAAATGTGACATGTGCACAAACTATATACCATTATTCATTCTTAAAAGGAAGACCATTCAGAAACATGGCTATTACTGCACAGATAAACCTTAGGGGATTTTATGTTAAATGAAATGTCATGAAAAAAACAAGCCTATATGAGTTCACTTCTTAGCATTATTTATACTTGCCAAACCCATGAAGACAGAGAGTAAAATGGAGGTTGTCAGGAGCTAGGGAAAAGGAAAAAGCAAGAATTGTTGTTTAATGGTGATAGGCTTTCGGTATTGCAAGAGGAAAAGAAATGTAGATCCATCAAGTATTTGGGAGGGGCTCATGGGGTCCCACCCCTTCCTGAGGAACTGTAGATAGCTTATGTTGCTAGGACAAAGAAAAAGACATTTTAGTTCCGTGTTATGGCTATTGGCAAGGTATCCATGGTCCTGTCAGTAAAACTAATTGAACTTAATGGGTCACAACACACACAAAAAAGACATGGAAGTAGGAAGGAGATTAACTAGGAAGAAGGGGCTCAGAAGAAGCGAGGAGACAAGAGAGGGTAATGAGAGGTGAATATGATCAAAATACACCTTCTATTAAGATATAGTGAAACTCATTATTATGTATAATTAATATATGCTAATAAATTTATTTCTAAAAATGTTCCAGAGATGGGTTATACGACAATATGAATATATTTACTACTGTTGAACCATGTTTAAAAATGGTTGGTTAAGGGGCTGGAGAGATGGCTCAGCGGTTAAGAGCACAGACTGCTCTTGCAGAGGACGTGGGTTCGATTACCAGCATCCACATGGCGGCTAAGAACCATCTTTAAGTTGGGCATGGTGGCGCACTCCTAGCACTCGGGAGGCAGAGGCAGGCGGATCTCTGTGAGTTGAAGGCCAGCCTGGTCTACATAGAGAGTTCCAGGCCACCTAGGGTTACAGAGGGACCCTGTCTCAAAAAGGACAAAAAAAATGGTTAAGAGGTCAATTTTATATGTACTTTTCAACAACTGCCATGATTAAAAATAAAATGTCTGGGCTCCCTTAACCTAATTTGCAACCTCACTCTTGGGTCCTTGTCCCTTGGCATCCATTTATGAAAAAGGGCTAGTCAGTTCCATATTCTGATCTGAAATGAGACTACTCAAGAAAGTACACCCTACAGTTATCAAAAAGCCAACCTCAAGGATCACTAATGGGTGCTATGCTCCTTAGGTGTAAAGTTATGTCTGTCTCAAAAGAATACATTATGTGCCAGGATGATATAAGCAGCCTAGACCATAAAAGCAGTTACGTTGAATTATTGGGTATTAGCATAGATGGGTGTTGCCTGAATTTTATCCCACAAATGACTTGCTAATTGCAAAAGAAGAAAATTTCATCTTTCTGGATATCTTATTTCTGAGTAGTCACTCTCTGCACTACTTAATTGTAGGGCAACCTCACATATGCCCCTTTTACTTTGGTGCAGTACAAACTACAAAGCATCACCCACGAAACTCTCCTAGCAAAAAGGTTTAGCGTGAATATAATCAGGCCAATGGTCTCAAGTTTTGATTTACAAGAAATATACAGGATACAGGAGCAAGTTGAACACATGGAAACATTCCATATGAAAACTATCCTGAATTCATAAATACAGGAAATTTTAATGTGGTCTGGGTTTTTAAGTATTAGGTTCTGTGCTGGATAGCTTTAGTGTCAACTTGACACACCTGGGTTGAGGGAGTCTCAATTGGGGAATTGCTTCCATTGGACTGGCCTGTGGCCTCATCTGTGGAGTATTGTCTTGATTGCTGAGCAATGTGGGAGGGCCCAGCCCACTATGGGTGGTGCCACCCCAGGCAGATTGTACAGTATAAGAAAGCAGGCTCTTGCCGGGCGTGGTGGCGCACGCCTTTAATCCTAGCACTTGGGAGGCAGAGGCAGGCGGATCTTTGTGAGTTCAAGGCCAGCCTGGTCTACAGAGTGAGTTCCAGGACAGCTGGGACTACAGGGAGACCCTGTCTCGAAAAGACCAAAACAAAACAAAACAAAAAACTACTTAACTATATTCTCCTAACACTTGGCATAACATTTATAAACAAAGTACCAAAAAATGTTTTATACTTGTCTGTAAGCATTGGGAAATACTTCTCTATTAATTTCATTCATTCATTCTTTCATCCACTCCCTCACTCATGTGAGTCTCATGGGGCCTGGGCTGACCTCAAACTCATCTTTTTCCAGAGGAGGACCTTGAACTGTGAATCCCTGTTTCCACCTGTGAAGTACTAGGATTATAGGCACTGGGCACCAAACCAGACTTCTTCTGAGACAGGGGTCTCATTATGTAGCTCAGGCTAGCCTAGAACTTGCTCTGTAAGGCAACACTGGCCTTGAACTCAGAGATCTGCC
>VZQC01010838.1:423378-435925 GCA_009823505.1 Rhizomys pruinosus
AAAAAAAAAAAAAAAAAAAAAAAAAAAAAAAGACTAGTGATACAGTCCAGTGGTATAGTACTTGAGAAGCATGTACTAGGTCCTGAGTTCAATTACAAGTATTGGAAAACAGGAAAACAACACAAACACACACACACACACACACACACACACACCACACCACACAGCATAGAGAAAGAAACAGAGACAGACAGACACAGACACAGTGACACAGAGAGACAGAGTACAGCCAAAGCAGTGCTGAGGGAAATTTATAGTACAAACACTTACATTAGAAGAATAAACTCACCAAAAGCCAACATCCAGAAGAATCGTGAGAAACAAACTCCTGTCGCTTATAAGCCACCATGCCTATGGTACTTAGTTACAGAAGCCAAACTAAAACAGCACTACATTTTTTGAAAAAAAAAAAAGAATTCATAGCTTCAAAGTTAAAAAAAAAAACCCTCCAGGCCCAGACAATTTTACTGAGGAGTTCTACCAAACAGTTAAAGAATTAACATTAATCTTGTCTCCAAAAGATACAGAATGTTTCCCAAATCATTTTGGATAGTATTACTTTGACAGCAAAACCTGACAGAATCCGTACAAATAAAAGCTACAGACCAGTGTCTCTCATAAACTTAGGTACAAAAACCCTTTGGAAAGGATGAGCAAACTGAATCTAGCAATGTGCAAAAAGGATTATCCACTATTACCCACAACACATAGATGAGAAAAAAATCAACCTCTACTTCATAACAGCTGCAGATACATCTTTAACCCTAGAAACAAAAAGGCACTAGTGCCAAGACCTCAACCTACTTAAATTCTGCTCATAAACTAGACATGTTCTCACTTATTCCTCCTTTGAGATTCCTCCAAATTGCAGAACTCTACTTTAGAAGGTATAAATAGATAGCAAGCAACAGCTCAAATGGTTAAGACTGAAAAACAATGATTATATATGCATATTTCTGACTCTATTGCTTGCATCAGAAAAAGAAAATCTTGTGGTTATCTTGCTAACAAAAGAACAAGGTAAAACAGATGATCCATGCATGAATCACTTCAGGATGAGGATTTTTTGTTCCCTAAGAAAATTATTTCTTAAAAAAGTCCAACGCAAATTAGTAATAAAACTGACTTCAGGCCAGGCGTGGTGGCTCACGCCTGTAGTCCCAGTGCTTGGGAGGCAGAGGTAGATGATCTCTGAGTTCAAGGCCAGCCTGGTCTACACAGTAAGTTCCAGGACAGCTGGGCTACAGGGAGACCCTGTCTCAAAAGAAAAAAAAAAAACTGACTTCAGTTCTCTCAGCAATAAATTAGTAGCCTATATTTAGGGAATCAGCATCAGATAAACTGGAAAATAAATTATAAATGATGGCTAACCAAGGTGACCAATAAAGATGGCTGTCCTTCTCACTCATCTTTCATTACTGTTTAAAATGCCAGAATAGGGACTGGAGAGATGGCTCAGCAGTTAAAAGCACTCATTGTCTGCTCTTCCAGAGGACCCAGGTTTAGTTCCCAGCACCTAGATGGCAGCTAACAACCCTCTATAACTCCAGTTCCAGGGGATTTGATACCTGCTTCTGGCCTCTGCAGGCTTTGCATAACATGGGTGTATGCACTTATATACATGCAGGTTAAACATTCATACACATAAAATAAAAATTAAAAAGAAAAAATAAAAGAATAACATAAAATGTTCAAAAAGAAAATCTTGGAGGAAGTGTTTGTCAATTCAGGAAAATTCCCACTACAATGTACAGTGAGTCTTAGGAAGCTAGAAAAAAAGCCTATGCTGGGCTGGAGAGATGGCTCAGTGGTTAAGAGAACCAACTGCTCTTGCAGAGGATCCAGGCTTGAGTCCCAGCACCCATATGGCAGCTAAAAACTGTCTTTAAGCTGGGCGTGGTGGTGCATGCCTTTAATCCTAGCACTTGGGAGGCAGAGGCAGGCGGATCTTTGTGAGTTCAACGCCAGCCTGGTCTACAGAGTGAGTTCCAGGACAGCTGGGGATATAGGGAAACCCCGTCTCAAAAAAAAAAAATACCCTACGCTGCAATGATATTATCCACTTAAGCATTTATTATGTACAGCCAGATGAACACAAAATCCAAGCTCAAGGCTGCCAAGCAGGTAAATAGACAACAGCCTAACAATCCAGAGTTACAAGTCAAAATGGTGGATATGAAGGGTATAAAATGAAATCCATAGACACTTTAAAAAATCCTTTCTGTTCATAATATAAGGAAATAATCCAGTCTTACCCTGAATATAGAGCCAAGATACCTTCTTCTTTATAGATTCGAAACAAGGCATGAAACATCCCTCTATATTTGATTTCTTTAAAACGAACATCGATGCTCTGCCCTTGGACTTGAAGCCGTGTTTTTGTAAGATCCACAGGGAAAGTGCCTAAGGAGGAACACATTTAAGTATTTATAATGAAATATAGTTTTGACTCAATGTAAAGCAATGACAATATCTAAAATATAAAACTGAGTCCTTTTTATGACACACTGGTCTTTACTAGAATATCACTGCCAGAGGACAAGGCGGTATGTATGTAGTGAAGTTAAATGTACAAGCCTAAACTGTACACTTGCCCCAACATATACCTGACACTCTGACATAGAAAATACTTTATGATGATCAATAATATACTATAAATGCAAAGTTATTTAAGTATTTGCATTTCATCTGCAACAAAGTTGCCAACAGGACATTATGAGTCTCTTCCTCCCAGCCCCTGCCACCTCAAGTCTCCCTACCTCTCCCTCATAAAAATCTCTCCAGATTTTCCCCAACATAGAAACACATGGACTTGACACTTCAGATGTTTTTACATGCTGTTAGAAAAGTGTGGTGTGGGGCTGGAGAGATGGCTCAGTGGTTAAGAGCACTGGCTGTTCTTACAGAAGACCCAGAGATGGGATGGCTCAGCGACCAAGAACACTAGCTATTCTTGCAGAAGACCCAGGATCAATTCCCAGCACCCACGTGGCAGCTAACAACTGTCCATATAACTCCAGTTCCAGGGAAATCTGACGCCCTCTTCTGACCTCTGTTGGCATTGTACAACAACACTTACACACATGCAGACAATACACTCAGACAGATAAAATAAAAATAATAGCGTCCGGGGCTGGAGAGATGGCCTAGCACTGACTGCTCTTGCAGAGGACCCGGGTTCGATCCCCAGCACCCACATGGCAGCTGAAAACCGTCTTTGGCTCCAGTTCCAGGGGAATCCGATACCCTCTTCTGACCTCCACGGCATTGCACGACACAGGTGCACAAACCTACATGCAGACAGTACACTCATACACATACAAAAACAAATAAAATTTAAAAATAAGTAAATAATAGAGTCCTACAAGCTCCTGGGACCCTGCTCATATGAACCTACAGCAATGGAGTCAGCATGCATAAGACCCATGCAAACTCAAGCAGACAAAAACCCAGCAGAGAACTGGGGAAATGGACACCAGATCCCAATCCTAGCTGAAGAAATATAAGCAACTGATTACTTCTGGGTGAGAAAGCTGATCTTCCTCAAGCAAGGGACTCTGGATAAGCTGACTAAACCTGTGGAGATAAACTTGCGCTGAGGAACATCTGGGAACACTAAATTGGCACAACAGGCCTTTACACAAATGACAGAAAGTATGAATTTCAGTGGGGGCACTACGGGAGAGTGCCCATGGGGAAGGGGTAGACAGGTGATTAAGACTGATTGAGCCAGGTATGGTTGCTCATGACTTTATTTTTTAAAAATAAAAACAAGGGAACAATAAAGCTTTAATAATCTTAATGTGTAAAAATGCAACAATTAAAACAAAAAAGAACAACAACAATAATAAAACCAAGTAAAAAAAGCAACAGAACCTAAAGATGTTTTTTGCTGCAGATGGGAAGCTCCTCAGCTGCTCATGACTTTAATCCCAGCACTTGGGAGGCAGAGGCAGAGGCAGGCGGATCTCTGTGAGTTCAAGGCCAGCCTGGTCTACAGAGTGAGCTACAGGCCAGCTGGGGCTACAGGGAGACCCTGTCTCAAAAACACCAAACCTCCCCAGGCCAAAAAAATAAAAAACACTGACTGAGATGTTCTGTATGACATATACAAAAAAATTAAAAAGTTTGTTTAATCTGTGTGTGGGGGGGGGTGTTTACAACTCCCTAATATGAGAGAAACTGTCAAACAAGAGTTTGGTTCGATTCATCATTGTTCCTTAGGTAACACAGGACTCAGCAGAGTATTTGGGATGATTCTTTTTTTAAGTACATTTATTTTGTGTTCATGTGTATCTATGTATGTGGGTACACATGCCATTGGTGCATGTGTGGAGGTCAGAGGACAACTTGTGGGAGTTAGTTCTGTCCTTCCACCATGTTGGTCCCAGGGATCAAACTCAGGTCATCAAGCTTGGCAATGGGCACCTAACCCACTCAGCAATCTTATCAACACTGGGGAATTTATTTATTATTTATTTATTTACTTAAAGACAGGTTTTCCCTATAGCCTCAGCTGTCATGGAACTCACTCTGTAGACCAGGTTGCCTTGAACTCACAGAGATCTGCCTGCCTCTGCCTCCCAAATGCTAGGATTAAAGGTGTGTGCCACCATTCCCGGCTTAAAAACAGTTGTTTTTTTGGGTTTTTTTTGTCTTTTTGAGACAGGGTCTCCCTGAAGTCCCAGCTGTCCTGGAACTCACTCTGTACACCAGGCTGGCCTTGAACTCACAAAGATCCGCCTGCCTTTGCCACCACGTGGGTGCTGGGAATCAAATCCCAGTCCCCTGCAAGAGCAATCAGAGCTCTTAACCGCTGAGCCATCTATCCAGCCCCTGAAATTCTTTTTTCTTTGTCACCACACAGAAGTAGCTGTTGCATGTGAAAAATGTGTTCTAAGAAAGACATTTACCATGTTTGTTTTTTTAAAAAAAATTTATTTTTAATTTATTATTATTATTATTATTATTTTTGTCTTTTTGAGACAGGGTCTCCCTGTAGCCTCAGCTGTCCTGGAACTCACTCTGTAGACCAGGCTGGCCTTGAACTCACAAAGATCCGCCTGCATCTGCCTCCCAAGTGCTAGGATTAAAGACGTGCGCCACCATGCCCGGCTAATTTATTATTTTTTATGTGTATGAGTATACTGTCTGCATATAGGTTGGAGCACCCATGTCATGCAATGCCGCGGAGGTCAGAAGAGGGCGTCGGATTCCCCTGGAACTGGAGTTAAAGACGGTTCTTAGCCGCCATGTGAGTGCTGGGAATCGAACCCGGGTCCTCTGCAAGAGCAGTCAGTGCTCTTAACTGCTGAGCCATCTCTCCAGCCCCTCTAAGAAATATTTTAAGCCAGGTATGGTGGCACATACCTTTAGTCCCAGCACTTAGGAGGCAGAAACAGACAAACTCTGTGAAAATGAATGCCAGCCTGCTCTATACAGCAAGTTCCAGGTCAGCAGGGTGACTGTATCTCAACAAACCAAAAAGAAAAGAGGGGGGAGGGNTCCCATTTCAAAAAAGGAAAGAAAAAGAAAAAGGAAGGAAGGAAGGAAGGAAGGGAGGGAGGGAGGGAGGGAGGGAAGGGAAGGGAAAGGAGAGGGAGAGAGGGAGGGAGGAAGGAAGAGAAAGAGAGAGGGGGAGAGAGGAGGGAAGGGAGGGAGGAAGGAGAAAGAGAGACAAAGAAAGGAAAGAGAAAAAAAGAAGAAAAAGGAAAGAAGAAAAGCTATCTATTTCAAGATCTAAAACTAACATGTAGACTTTTGTTGTCTTAGATATTTTAAAACCAGAGAATATATCAAGAAAGTCAACAAATATTACTAGGCTGTAGATACTTATGAACAGTTTAGGGATGAGAAAAATCTGGAAAATGAAAAAGGACAATCTAAAAATATCTCAAGACCAAAATCAAAATTGAGAAGACTCTTGTTTGATCTTTTCTTCTGAAAAAAGAAAAGATGTTTGAAAAAAAAAAGCTTGGATAAGAAGAAAAGTAGAAACAGATTAGTACAGGAATACAACAGAAACTCTTCTATCCCAATTCCCTTTATTGTCAAACCTATTAGGCATGGCAAATTAACAGATCACTAAACTAACAAAAAAAGCTTCTAAATTTGACCTTTTTTTTTTTTGTCTTTTTTGAGACAGGGTCTAACTGTAGTTCCAGCTGTCCTGGAACTCACTCTGTAGACCAGGCTGGCCTTGAACTCACAAAGATCCGCCTGCCTCTGCCTCCGGAGTGCTAGGATTAAAGGCATGTGCCACCACGCCCGGCAAGGCCAAGTTTGACTTTCTCTTAATCTCATTTACCAAATCATTAGCAGTACTTTCTCAGGACTATTACTTGATGGCTATGAAACAACTTTTTAAAGCAATTTGGGCAACTCTGTTTTTATTTCTCACTGGTTTTCACCAAAAATAACTGTTACCTTATATAAACATCGATGGCATAAAACTCAAATTTGTCATTTTCTCAAATTCTTACCAAACTCGGCAACAATTGAGGCAAGGCCGCCATACACAAAAGGTTTCCAATTCAGACCAGACATCTCATGGCTTAAAGTCGAACTTTTCTGGTGCTAGATATAAACATAAATCAGAACAAGGCACAAGAGTGAAGAGACCATTTGTTAGCATTTGATTATATGATTTAAATCAAAACTGTCAAATAAAACAAATTAGAGAAAAAAAACAGCAAGTGGAATGACACAAAATGGACAGTCCTGTTTCATGTGCTGGATGAGCATGAATTTGTTCTTTAATGCCATTGTGTGGGGGTAGGTGTATGATTCACTCAAATATCAACACGTGCCCTTCATCCTCTCTGGTTTGTTTAATGTTATAACCTTCCCCATCCCAAGAAGCTTTAGTCCATCCAGCACACCCATCCTTGACACTCAACTAGACAATCATGAGTGGAGAAAACTAGAATTCAATGCCTTTTGTGAGGCATCTCATAAAAGTAGTTCATAGTATTCAGTTAGCTTGATTCAGGCACAAAGCACAAGCTCACATACACCCTAATGTTCTCAGCCCTCTCAGCTCTCCACTAACATTTAGCATCTGAATTCTAGAAACTACTGCTAGCTATATACAGCACCAGCTACTCAGTTGAGACCCAGGATGAGTAGCTGGTGTTGTATATATGCAAAAATTCACCTTGCTTCTGGTTTCTTGTGGAATGACAGCAAAGTAGGTATTTCACTCTTCTGACATTGAACATCATCCAGGCAGTGGATCTCCTTCCCCTCCCCCCTGCCCCAGTCCTTTGTACCCCTTCCCCTCTGAACCCTTGTTAGATCTGTTATCTTCCATGTTCTGCTTTATTCTTTTTCTGCCACTCTGAGCTCCTTTGCTCTTGGATTTGTTTTTCCAGGCTCTAGACAAATATTTTTTGACCTTTTTTTTTTTTTGGTCTTTTTGAGACAGGGTCTCCCTATAGTTACAGATGTCCTGGAACTCACTCTGTAGACCAGGCTGGCCTTGAACTCACAAAGATCCGCCTGCCTCTGCCTCCCAAGTGCTAGGATTAAAGGCGTGCGCCACCACGCCCGGCACAGTCCAAGTTTTAATAGACCTTTTAGGTTGTTTGGGCACATGCTAAAATTTGAAAAATACCTGGTCTATGTAGCAAGTTCCAAGATAGCTGGGGCTGCAGGGAGACCCTGTCTCAAAAAAAGACCAAAAAAAAAAAAATGGACTGCTGGGCCCTACCCCCAGTTCCTGATTGGTAGTCTAAATCTTGTCCAGAAAATCTGCAAATCAAAGAATGTTGTAGCATCACCTGCTATCCTAGTCCAACGGGAAATACTACTTTTTAAATAGAATCTCAGATTACCTTTAAATATTCCTGTTTTCAGAGCTTCAAAATACATATCCTTCCAAACTTCAAAGCTAGTTATGTTTCAAGTGGTTTATGGTCAAAAAGAAACACTCTGAAATCAGATGATCTAAAGTCAAATCCTAGCTGTGGATCCAAATCTTTATTCTACCACTTTCTAGTCTGACTCTGGGAAAAATTATTCCACCTCTCTCTGCCTCCATTTTCTGAAAAGGGTACTAATAAAAACTATATAATAGGCGGGTAGAAAAATCAAAAATATACATCTAACACCTAGAAAAAGTCCTCGCATTTTGTTCAGTAAGTTAGCTAATTATCATTATTACACTATGAATATTTAAATACCCAAATTTGCATTTTTTTTTGTCTTTTTTGAGACATGGTCTCCCTATAAGCCCCAGCTGGCCTGGAACTCACTCTGTAGACAAGGCTGGCCATGAACTCACAGAGATCCGCCTGCCTCTGCCTCTTGAGTGCTGGGACTAAAGGCATGTGCCACCATGCTGGATTTAAAGATAGTTCTTAGCCGCCATGTGGGTGCTGGGAATCGAACCCAGGTCCTCTGCAAGAGCAGCTGGTGCTCTTAACCACTGAGCCATCTCTCCAGCCCCCAAATTTGCAGTCTAACATATAATACTTGCTTTCCATCTCCCTAATGCCAATCTGGGTTTGCACCTCTATGTCATAGTCTGTTTTGTTTTGTTTTGTTTTGAGGGGAGAGCGTGAATGCAGTCCCTGTTTTTAGCAAAAAGAGGATTTTTATTTATTTCTACATAAGAAATTCTCTGCAACAAAGCAAAGAGTAGCAATTTTCATGAGATGATAGCAAGCATGCAGATAAACATCTTAGTCATAGGCTACAAAAATAATTATGGGAGCTTCCTTTTAACTACATTACATACAGAGTATGTGATAGATATCCATATTAGAGGAAAGCTATTGAAATCTCTAAAGAGCAAAAGAGGAACTGATAGGAAAAATAGGATTCTGGCATAACCCCTGAACTAACAAGATATAAAAAAATTCAAGTCAGACAAAGTGGCACATACCTGTCATCCCAGCACCTGGGAGACAAATTCAGGAGAATAAGTAGTTCAAAGTTACCCTTGGCTACATAGCATGCTTGAGGCCAAGTTGGGCTACATAAGACCCTATCTCAAAAAAAAAAAATCACCGTCTACTGTCATATTTCCAGATTCCCCCAAGAGGCCTTCAATATTTCAGATATGTGCTATGCTTTTCTCTAAAACATTCCCTTTACAACTTCATTCATCCTTTTTCTTTATTTGTAACCCCTCTACCATACCTCCATTTAAATTTCACTAGTCCATAGAATTCAGGCCTGAACATGACTGAACAAACCCAACACAACTCTTAGTATAGTACTCCTCCCCAGTCTACTACCTCCTCCCCAGTCACATCAGAGAGTAAAATCCAGCACTCCACTGTTAGAGATGAATGTCATGGACACATCCTGTATCATTTTTTGTTAGGTCTGATTTTATTTATTTTTTTTTTTTTTTTTTTGGTCTTTTCGAGACAGGGTCTCCCTGTAGCCCCAGCTGTCCTGGAACTCACTCTGTAGACCAGGCTGGCCTTGAACTAGGTCTGATTTTATACCATCCTTCCTTGCACTAGGCCAACTTGGAGACAATATTGAACAAATTTATTCTTCCCCTCCAAGGAGTACTTCAAATATTTAAAGTCAGCTAACATGTTCTCCTATATCTTCTTTGTCAATCTAAATATTCCTGACCATTTTCTTCATTCTATACATTTAACTTCAATTATTGTAGCTGAAAACCTCAGTTTCTTTTGAGGGAGCCACACAATCATTAAAGTGCCAGCAAATGCCACTCAGTCCTTTACCTAAGTCTGCATACTGGCATGTAAGTTAGGTCACAAATATTCTACAACTATGCAATATTTTTGAACCTCCTTTTGTTTCTTCTACCATCTTAAATTCAGGCATAAATATGGTGAGTTGGGTGAGGTTTAGTCTCTAGTTGTCCCATCTCTTTTCCTCTGAAAAAGTAAGATTCCCTGCAGGAAGACACCAGATTTCACAAGATTTTTCACATGCCTTATAGAAACTAGTACAGAATTGATTACAAACACATTAAACAGCCCATTATCATATGTATGCAGCCTGAACACAAATACAGAAAAAAAAAAAAAAAAAACAGAAAGTTGCTGGACCTAAACAATCCTCCACACCCTGCACTCTCCTGATTCCCAGATATTCTTCACCTTGGAATCCTTGTCCCTTGCTTTCACTGGAGAAAACCACTTTTTAAAATATCCCAATTGGGGCTGGAGAGATGGCCTAGCAGTTAAGAGCGCCAACTGCTCTTGCAGAGGAGCCGGGTTCGATCCCCAGCACTCACATGGTGCTGAGAACCATCTTTGACTCTAGCTCCAGGGGAATCTGACGCCCTCTTCTGACCTCCACGGCATTGCACGACACGGGTGCACAAACCTACATGCAGACAGTACATTCATACACATAAAAAATAAAAAATTATAAAAAAAAATAAAATATCCCAATCATTCATAAAGTCATTTCAACATGTGGGGGCTAACCACAAAGATTTGGGTAGAGGGACAAAAGTCATCTCTAAGTTACAATACAAATATAGTATCCTAAAGATTTTTATTATTTTTATAAAGAAGCCAATGAAATTTATCTTCAGAATGCAAACACCTATCCTGAAGATCTGTTTATGGAAAATTTGATAGCCTAATAAGTAATAAAAAAATGTCAAAAAAATGTCCTAGGATACAAATTATATTGCCCCTACACTTACTTCAAAGTCTGGTCAGGAAATTCTGAGTGCCCTTCTTAGTTTCTCCTTTAAGAAAGAGTAGGTTCAAGTCCTCGGGATACCATGAGGTATCAACAAACTATTCGTTGAAGGCATGCTAAATACTCAAGTGATGCTGTGATTATAATTTGTCATGTTAAAAAAATCACAGAAATATGTTCTAACACAAAGACAGTATTTGCCATACCACCGATCTTTTCTGGATAATCGTCTGGTGGAAGAAATAAAATACTTTATTAGGGAAAAATTAAGTGCTAAACTGTGTAGAACAATTCACAAGAACAAGGGAAGCATGGGAAAGGAAACAATTAGCATGGCTTTGAATAATTTGGAAAAGCTTTTGGGAGAGAACTTGAAAATAGGCCTTGACAAAGCAGACTGAATCTGGACGAGGTCAGGTAAGAGAGATACTGGGGAGAGGATGGGATCCATGAATACAAATGGTCAAACAAACACACCATTTACAGGTAGGCACCAATATGGTTTGTCCTGAGACCACAATGAAGGACCAACCTGTATACACAATACACTTGTTGGCTGAAACAAGTAAAAGGAATAGGTTATACTCAAAGACTTGAAACCAAGGTGTTGGAGGCACACTCAGTCTTTTAACAGGCAAGTAGATGTCATAATAAGGCTACAACACAGTGTGTCACAAACAAGAAGCTGGGGACTTAGGATGGCATGAAGCTTGTTGGTAGTGAGGTTGAACTATTGAAATGGAGACAGAGAATACTTCCCTGCTGCTACCTTGTCTGAGAAACCAAATTCATGTTGATAACACTCGTCATCCCAATCAAGTAACTGAACTGCATTTTAATAGATGCCTTCAATGCCTTGACCTCAAGACTGATGGGGAGAATAGAAAGTGAGGGGAGCATCTTTAAACAGCATCCCTCACACTGATACAATCAATGGAGGTGTTTTCTTACTCCGCTTACAATCACAGCCGCCGTCGCAAACTTCACCCTTAGAAAAATTAGGATTATTCCGGGAAAGATACCCATTCACCCTCTGGGTAGCCGGATCTTGCCAGTTCCTCAGCTGTCAGGGCGAGTTCGTAGGGAGAAGGGAGGCGCCTGAAGGAGGCGACCTCCCGGGGGGTCGAGGAAGCAGGGCTCGATCGAAGTAAAGCCACCGATGCCAGAAGAGTGAAAGACAGGGAAGGGACTGAGCTGAAGGAAGAGAGAGATCAAAGGACCGTTAAGCCCCTCCTAAGCCTAGAACCAGGCCAGCCCGGCCCCACGCGGCCTGGAGCGGCCCAGCCCAGCCCCGCTCCCCAGCCTAGAAGTCCGGGAGCTCCCCCTCACCTGCTCCAGCTCATCAGACGACTGGGAAGCTCGGGCTCCCACAGTCAGAAACGCCACCGCAACGCCAACCCGGAAGCATTGAAAGCAACGGAAGTAACCAAGGCGTCACCTTGGCAACAGTTACGCAGCCACTGTAACTCCACCCCCTGAGAGCCTGAAAAGGAAAGGCCGGAATGAAAGGAAACCGCAGGGTTCAAAAGGCCAGTCTGGAAGACTTCAGGTGCCATGGTCCAAAACCTGCCACCTGCCTCCCGGGGAGGCCTAAGAGAGGGAAAATTCGGCAACTTCTGCTGTCAGTGTGCTCCGCAGAGAGGACAGAGGTGGTGCTTTGTCACCCATCCATCCGGAGCACACGCGAACACGGGCCACGAGAGGGCCTGCCTGAGTGGTCACATTAGAACATACATGAGCCCACGCAGGGCGTGGTGGCGCATGCCTTTAATCCTAGCACTCGGGAGGCAGAGGCAGGGGGATCTTTGTGAGTTCAAGGCCAACCTGGTCTACAGAGTGAGTTTCAGGACAGCTGGAGCTACAGGGAGACCCTGTCTCGAAAAAGTCAAAAAAAAAAAAAAAA
>VZQC01010838.1:486095-510416 GCA_009823505.1 Rhizomys pruinosus
ACTCAAGGTATACACATTTCCCCTATCGCGGAAAATAATAGAAGAACAACTCACTATCTTTTCCTTCAGAAGTTTACAAAACACGCCTAATTCGTCTCGTTAGTTTGGGAGTTATTTACTTTTACTTGTGTGCTTGAAACATAATTTATCGAGAGAGTATTATGTGCACGAGGTGGCTAGTCCTCTTCCAGACTAGCAACGCCTCCAGCATCGAGGGCTTTTTTTTTTTTTTTTTTTTTTTTTTATTAATTTTATTTATTTATTGTATGTGTATGAAAAATGTACTGTCTGCATGGCGAGTTATGGCTCCCGTGTCGTGAATGCCGCGGAGGTAAGAGAGGTGTGGATTCCCCTGGACTGGAAGTTCTCCGGAATTGGAGTTGTCTCAGACGCTCTCGCGCGCCATGTGGTGTGGGTGGATCAACCCGGGTCCTATGTGCAGAGCGTCCGGCGTCCTAACCGCTAGGCCATCTTCTCCAGCCCCTACTGAGGCTTTTTAAACCAAGCTGTTTACATAAACAATTTTTAAAAACTGAATATTTTTCACTTCAAAAGAATTTTAGTTCAATTCATATGCTGAATTTTCTACATAAACAATATCGATCAAAATGTGTTCAAATACATAACGTTTTGAACATACTTAGAAGTAATATTATCAAATACTAAAAAGTAAGAAAAAACATGGAACCTTAAGAATATAAAGGGAATTAAATAACAGTTCTTTAAAAAATTTCTAGGGAGGTGCCTGGAGAGCGATAGACGCTGGGATGGACGAAGATAGCCTAAGCGGTTTAAGAGCCCGAGAGCTCTTTGCACATGGACGCCGGGTTCGATCCCAGCACCCAACCATGGCGGCTCGAGAAACGTCTAGAAACTCCAACTCCAGGAGAAACTCAACAGAGTTCGCGGGGAATACGCGAGGAACCATGTTCTGACCTCCGACCCACCATTGACACGGACACGGAGTCGCATCAGACTTGCATGCAGAACGAGTAACATTCATGACAACATAAAAAGATAATAAAAAAAAAGAGCAACCAACTGCTCTGCAGGAGGACCCTGGGTCGATCCCTGGCACCGCACATGCGGCTAGATACCGTCATGTACTCCATTCCATGAGAAAGACTCCAGTCTACGGGGAAATCCGAGACCCTGTTCTGAACCTCCGCGCAGCATTGCACGACACGGAGTGCACAGACTTGCATTTCGCGCGTACATTCAATCACATAAAAAGCAATTAAAAAAAAAAAGAGCACCCAATTGGCTCTTGCAGAGGACCTGGGTTGTCGATCCTGGCACCCACATGGGCGGCTCAAGAAGACCGTCTGTAACTCCTAATTCCAGGAAGCAACTCCAGTTCCAGGGGAATCTCGAAGACACCTGCTTTGACTCTGCGGGCATTGCCACGACTATGGGGCACGCAAACCTACGGACAGATACATTCATTCACATACAAGAAGCTAAATAAAATTTTTTTAAAATAATGAAAAAAAAATTTTACGTGAGCCTCCCTGTTTGCTCTTCTCAGAATATCACATCTAAAAAGAAATGATTCATTTTTAGTGAAATGAACCTTGGATGAGGGTCGGAGACTTAGTCGTCAAAAATTGGTTTAAGGGCTAACTGCAGATGGGATAAGGATCCAACATACTCAAGGTATACACATTTCCCCTATAGCGGAAAAAATAAAGAACAACTCACTATCTTTTCCTTCAGAAGTTTACAGAAAAACAACGCCTAATTCGTCTCGTTAGTTTGGTGAGTTATTTACTGTTTAACTTGTGGCTTGAAAATAGATTTATCGAAGAGAGGCTTTAAGATGCACTGAGGGATTAGGCTAGTCCTCTTCGACCTAGCAACTGCCTCCAGCATACTAGAGGGCTTTTTTTTCGTTTTTTTTTTTTTTTTTTTTTTTTTATTTAATTTTGATTTATTTTCTTCTGTATAGTGTATAGAAAAATGTACTGTCTGATGCAAGTATGTGCTCCCGTGGTCGTGTAATGCCTCGGAGGTAGAAGAGGGTGTGGATTCCCTGGAACTGGAGTTCTTCCTGGAATTGGAGTTTTCAGACGCTCTCGGGCGCCATGTGGGTGCTGCGGGGATCAAACCCTGGGTCCGTACGTGCAAGAGCGTCGGCGCTCGCAACCGCTAGGGCCATTTCTCCAGCCCTATGAGGCTTTTTAAACCAAGCTGTTAATAAAAATGTTTTTAAAACTGAATCTGGTTTTGTTCACTTAAAAGAATTTTAGTTAATTGCATATTGCTGAATTTTTCTACATAAAAATATCTATCAAAATGTGTTCAATACTATTCAACTTTTTAACATACTTAGAAGTAATATTATTCAAATACTAAAAAGTAGAAAAACATGGAACCTTAAGAATATAAAGGGAATTAAATAACAGTTCTTTAAAAAATTATTGGTGAGGTGCCTGGAGACGATAGGCCTAGGGACTGGAGCAGATAGCCGTAAGCGTTAAGAGGCCAAGAGCTCTTTGCACATGGCGGCCGGGTTCGATCCCCAGCACGAACATGGCAGCCGAGAAACGTCAGAAACTCCAACTCCAGGAGAAACTCAACAGCAGTTCCAGAGGAATCGCGAGACCCTGTTCATGACCTCGCAGCATTGACACGACACCGGGTGCATCAGAACTTGCATGCAGAACGAGTAACATTCATCGACAACATAAAAAGATAATAAAAAAAAAGAGCAACCAACTGCTCTTGCAGAGGACCTGGGTCGTGATCCTGGGCACCGCACATGCGGCTAAGATACCGTACATGTAATCCAATTCCAGGAGCACTCACAGTTACAGGGGAATCCGAGAGCCCTGTTCTGAACACTCGCGCAAGCATTGCTACGACACGGGTGCACAGATTGCATGCAGACAGTACATTTCAATCACATAAAAGATTAAATAAAACCAAAATGAGCACCAATTGGCTCTTGCAAGAGGACCTGGGTCTGTTCGATCCTGGCACCCACATGGTGCGGCTAAGAACCGTCTGTAACTCCAGTTCAGGAAGAACTCCAGTTCCAGGGGAATCTCGACACCTGTCTTCTGAACTCTGCGGGCATTGCCACGACTATGGGTGGCACGCAAACCTAACAGACAGTACATTCAAATACATACAAGAAGCTAAATAAAAATTTTTTTAAAAAATGAAAAAAAATTTTTACGTGAGCCTCCCTGTTTGCTCTTCTCAGAATATCACATCTAAAAAGAAATGATTGCATTTTTAGTGAAATGAACCTTGGATGAGGGTCGGAGACTCTAGTCGTCAAAATTGGTTTAAGGGCTAACTGCAGATGGGATAAGGATCCAACATGAATTCCAGGACAGCTGGGGCTACAAGGAGAGCCTGTCTCAAAAAGACCAAAAAAAGGGGGGGGGGTCATAAGGCCCCACCCTTCCCTAAAGATTTAAATGCAGTTAAAAGTTGGTAGGGGAGCCGGGTGTGGTGGTTGCACGCCTTTAATCCTAGTACTCGAGAGGCAGAGGCAGAGGCAGGTGGATCTTTGTGAGTTCAAGGCCAGCCTGGTCTCCAGAGTGAGTTCCAGGACAGCTGGGACTACAGGGAGACCCTGTCTCGAAAAGACCAAAAAAAAAAAAAAGTTGGTAGGGGAAAGGGCTCAGGAGGCCCTGCCTCTCCTAGGATTTATACACAGTAAATGATTGCTAGGGGGAGGGGCTAGAAAGACCCCATGCCTCTTCCAAAAGTTATACAAATACTTAATCATTGCTAAGGAGAAAGAGAGATTTTTTTCTTCAGTAGCAGAGCAACCATAAGTTGCTTTTGTTCTTGAGTGACATCCCCAATTAAAAAAAATGTAAAAAGGAGATTGGAAGGGTAAAAATAGGTGGAGGGGAAGGGACGGGGCAAGAGGACCTAGGAACATGAAACAGGAAAGAGGTAGGTGGGGGTGCACTGGCTATGGAAGGTAGAGGTAGCAGGTAAGTGGAGGTGTTGATGGAGTCAGAATCTACTAAAGCACAACTTTGTTCAAAAATGCCGTAGTGATATCTAATATATGCTAATTTAAAAAAGCCTCACTGGTGCCAGGTTTGGTGGTTTATTTATTTGTTTATTTATTTATTTATTTATTTATTTATTTATTTATTTATTTATTTATTTAATTTTCGGTCTTTTTGAGACAGAGTCTCCCTCACAGAGATCTGCCTGCCTTTACCTCCCGAGTGCTGGGATTAAAGGCATGCACTACCAAGACTGGCTCAGTGGTGCATGCTTTCAATCCGAGCACTGTGGAGGCAGAGACAGGTAGATCTCTGGGGATTCAAGGCCAGCCTGTTCTCTACATGGTGAGTTCCAGGGCTGCAAGGGCTTTCTAGTAAGACCCTGCCTCAGAAAAGAAAAAAACAAAAACAAAAAAACAAAAAAAAAAACACCAAACAAACAAAACAGCAACAACAAAACACAAAAACCTCCCTGGTTTTCCAAGTTTCACTTGGGCAGAATTATTTGTTTCTCTTGTTGAGATGGGAAGAGTTTGTTGAGGAAAAAATGTTCATATAACACCAAGAATGACCTTAAAAATTGTGAATCCTCCTGCTTCTGCCTCCAGGGTATTGAGATTGTTATATGTGTGTACCACCGTGTGTGCTTTATGCAATCCTGGGAATTAAGCAAGTACTCTACCAACTGTGCAATAGTCCAAGCCTTCCTTTTCTCTATTATTTTTCTGGAGTTTTGATTAGATGAATGTTAAACATCTAAGATTTTATTTTTTTTAGTCTTTTTGAGACAGGGTCTCCCTGTAGCCCCAGCTGTCCTCCTGGAACTCACTCTGGAGACCAGGCTGGCCTTGAACTCACAAAGATCCTCCTACCTCTACCTCCCAGGTGCTAGGATTAAAGGTGTGCACCACCATGCCTGGCTCAACATCTAAGATTTTTATTAGTAGCTGGGCATAGGGGCATATAACTATAATTCTAGTATTTGGGAGGTTGAGGGAAGAGGATGGCTATGAGCTCAAGGTCAGCTTGGGCTACATAGCAAGTACTAGGTCAGTTGGGACTACATACATAATAAGATCCTGTCTCAAAAAATGTATATTTGTATGTGTGCGCACGCTTGTGCACACACCCACACATTAGGGTGCCCAGGTGCCAAGGTGTGCTTGTGGAGGCTGAGGGCAACTTTCAGGAATCAATTTTGTTTTTGTTTTTTTTTTTTTTTTTTTAGGAATCAAATCTTATCTTCCACTGCGGGCTTTAGGGATTATACTTGGTCATCCGGCTTGGACAGCAAGCATCTTTACCAACTAAACCATCTTGCCTGCCCAAAATTGGTATTTCTAACAGTTGTGGCTAAGAAGAGAGAGAGAGAGGTGTGTTCTAGTTCCATGTGTACTCAATTTCGACATTTAGGATACTTAGTTTTTGAGACAGGTTCTTCTATGTAGCCCTGGCTGGTCTGGAACTCTGTGTAGACCAGCCTGGGCTTGAACTCACAGAGATCTTCCTGCCTCTGCCTATGAAGTACTGGAATTAAAGGAATGCACCATCTTACCTTACACGTTTAAGATACTTTTTCTATCGCTTCTGGGCCTTTTGGCTAAGATCAAGTGTAGGATACTTTTTTCTAATTATGTGTCTGTGTGTATATGTGTATGTGCATGTGTGTATGCAAGTGCTAGCAGAGGCCAGAGGCATTGGATCCTCCTGAAACTTAGAGTTATAGGCCTTGTGATCTGCCTATGTGGGAACCAAACTCAAGTCCCCTGAGTGAGCACTGAGTCACCTCTTAACCACTGAGACATCTCTCCAGGCCATTAGGATACTTTTTAATGAATTTTACCTGACTTATCTTAAATCATCTTCAGAATGTTACTGTTTATAATATTTTGTCATACCTCTCTAAAGAAGCTAGTTACTTTGTGTTGACTATTTTCTCCTGTCTTCTGTATTATCTCTGATTTCTCTGATTTCTTTAAGGTCCTCAAGTCTGTTTTATTACTTTGATCTTTTGGTTTTTTTGGTCTTTTTGAGATAGGGTCTCCCTTTTTAGTCCCAGCTGTCCTGGAACTCACTATGTAGACTAGGCTGGCCTTGAACTCACAGAGATCTACCTGCCTCTACCTTCCAAGTGCTAGGATTAAAGGTGAACGCCACCACGCCTGGCTGCTTTGGTCTTTTACATTAGAGGTTTTCCTCAAGTTTCTTGTCATTATTGGTTGTCCATGTCAATATTTTAAAGTGAGTCACTGTACTGGTATGATATCACACACTTCCTTTTTTTTTTTTTTTTGCGTGTTTGTTTTTAAGACAGGGTCTCTCTTTAGTCTCAGCTGGCTGGCCTGGAGCTTGTTCTGTATACCAGGCTGGCCTTGAACTCACAGAGATCCACCTGAGTCTGCTTCCTGAGAGCTGGGATTAAGATGTCACACACTTGTAATCTTAACACTCTGGAGGCTGAGACAGGAGTACTGTGAGTTTGGCAGCCAGCCTGAGCCTACATACTAAGTTACAGGCCAGCCTGAATTACATAGCAAAGCCCTCTCTAAATAAATAAATAAACAAACAAATAAATAAATAGTGAGACTCTAAAATATTTCTTTTGAGCTTTCTGTAATTGTTCAGAAGTTACAGGCTTATAGTAGGAGTCACAGTTATGTTCTTTGTTTAATTTTTTGAGTCAAGAAATGTCTATCTAGTCTGCTCTGGAATGAAATCACACTGATTTTTTTTTCCCTATTTTCATTCAAGTACCTAATCTGTGCTTTGCTCTGTACCTAATATCTGAATCGGGTAAAGTTTTTCCTCCTTCCAACCTGTGCCTCCTCTTCTTAGTTTATCTTCTTTTTGTTAATATAAGTGGTGTTCTTTTCAGGTAATGATTATATATTAATTTTTGTAGATATAATAATATCCTAGTCATATAGCATAAATTTACTTTGATTGGATTTGATCATAAATTTTTTGTCATTGTAACTCACTGCTATCCTCTGTTTTCTAGCTACCTAGCCAATTACTAGTTTCTGTTATGATACAGGGTTTCAATGTATAGCACAGGCTAGCTTCAAACACAAAATTCTACCCAAGTCTCCTGAGTGGTAGGGTTACAGGGATACAGATTGGGTTCTGAGTATATTTTTGCTATGATGGATTAACTGTGAACATCAATTCAGTAGTTCCCTTTAGTATTAATGTTATCTTAAATAACATACTTCATATTACAGAAAAGTAATTTTTTTTTTGTTTTTTTTTTTTTTTTTTTTTTTTTTGTCTCCCTGTAGCTCCGGCTGTCCTGGAACTCACTAGGTAGACCAGGCTGGCCTTGAACTCACAAAGATTCACCTGCCTCTGCCTCCCAAGTGCTAGGATCAAAGGCGTGCACCACCATGCCCTGCCAGAAAAGTATTTTTTTAAAATAAGGATTGTTTCTCTCCATTTGAAAATTAGATCATTCAAAAATGACAGAACTCTTCATGGAATGTGAAGAAGAGGAGTTGGAACCATGGCAGAAGAAAATCGAAGAGTGTCAGAATAAAGATGATGACGATGATGAACTGATCTTTGTTGCTGAGATACCAGGTTCCAAACCAGCCACTTCTAGTAAGCATTTACTTCAATGAAATTTCATAAGCAGGTTGTTAAGGTTTTTTATATTTAAAAACGTGTGGTTGTCTTATAAGTACTTGCTATATGGGGGCTGGAGAGATGCCCTAGCGGTTAAGAGTGACAACTGCTCTTGCAGAGGACCTGGGTTCGATCCCTAGCACCCACATGACGCTGAAAACTGTCTTTAACTCCAGTTCCAGGAGAACCCCACGCCCTCTTCTGACTTCCGTGGCATTGGCATGACACAGGTGCACAAACCTACATGCAGACAGTACATTCATACACATAAAAATAAATAAATTAGCACTTGGGAGGCAGAGGCAGGCAGATCTTTGTGAGTTCAAGGCCAGCCTGGTCTACAGAGTGAGTTCCAGGATAACTGGGGCTACAGGAGACCTGTCTCAAAAAGACCAATAAATAAATAAATTAATTAATTAAAAAATATTACATTTTGGCAAGTTTATGTTAATTGGCATTCTAAATATTAAAAAAAAAACAAGTACTTGCTATATTTGTTCTGTAAGAACTGAGATGTAAAACAAGGTAGAGATGGAGAGATGGCCTAGCAGTAAAAGTACTTGCCTTTCAAGCAGTAAGCATGAGGACTAGACTTCTAATTCCTAGAACCCATGTAAATGCCAAATGGACATGGCAGCCTGCCTGTAATTCCAGTGCTTGGAAGGTAGAGATGGGGATCCTTGGAGCAAGCTGGCTAGCTACACTAGCCTTATTAGTAAGCCCTGAGTTGAATTGAGAAACCTGTGAAGAGCAATTGAGGAAGACTCCAAACATCATTAGCCTTGGGCCTCCATATGCATGCACATGTGCCACATTCGTATTCATGCATGCCCACTCCCACACAAGTACAAACATGCATACAGATGTGCATGTATATCACACACACATACACATGAAAAAAAATTCAGGTAAAGATCAGTAAGAACTTAAGATGATCTTGGTAGGTATGTAGTTGGGACATAGTAAAGTGGGTGAGAGGTTAAAAGATACATAAGGAAAGAGGAAATAATTAAATTTACCAAGAATTAAAATTACCTGACAGCATTGTCTCCCTTCCCATGAACCCCCACCCCCCAATAGTCCCTTACTCGTTTTTAGATCTGTAAGGATTTCCCAATTGAAACATACCTGTCTAAAGATTCAATCCATGTATGAGAAAAAATATGCAACATTTTTCTTGCCCAGTCTGGGTTACCTCACTTTGCATGATCGTTTCCAGCTCCATTTACCTGCGAATTTCATAATTTTATTTTATTTTGTCCGTTTGAAACAGGGTATCCATGTAGCCCAGCTGGCCTGGAGCTTGCTGTGTAGACCAGGCTGGCCCTGAACTCACAGAGCTCTGCCTGCCTTTGCTTCCTGAGTGCTGAATTTCTCTTTTTTTTTTTCTAACAGATGAAAAATATCTGTTGTTTAAATATACCATATTTTTATTATCTATTCGTTAGTTGATGGACATCTAGGTTGTTTCCATTTCCTGGCCAGCAATGAATATGGATGAACAGGTTATCTCTGCAGTAGGATATAGAGCCCTTTGGGTATATGCCCAAGAATGGTATGGCTAGATCATGTGAAAGATCTATTTTTAGTTTTTTGAAGAACTTTCACACTGATTTCAATAAGGGCTGCACCAGTTTATACTCTTACAAACAGTGAGTAAGTTGCCTTTTCCCATATCCAGCAATTGTCATTGTTTGTTTTGTAGATCTAAGCTATTGTGACTGGGGTAAAATAAAATCTCAAAGTAATTTTAATTTGCATTTCCCTGATACATAGGATTGGTTTAATGGGTTGTGGAATGGGAGGTTTAACCAACCATCTTTTTTTGTTTGTTTGTTTTTTTGAGACAGGGTTGCTATAGTTCCAGCTGTCCTGGAACTCACTATGTAGACCAGGCTGGCCTTGAACTCACAGAGACCCACCTACCTCTGCCTCCCAAGTGCTAGGATTAAAGCTCTGCAGCACCATTCCTGGCCCAACCATCTTTTAATTTGATTTAAGACCCACTTCACAAGATGGAGTCCATACCTGATATTGTTATCAGGGCCAAGAACCTTTGGCTGGATAGGTCACAGGCTATAACAGAGACCCTACTACTGTCATCCTGCTGAACAGACATAGTATTAAACTGAGTCCTAATGCCTTATTGTTATACCCATAAGTTAGTACATCTTTCAGTTTTCACAAGAGAAGGTACTTCCTTTTTTTTTAATTTTTTTTTATTATTATTTATTTATTTATTTTTGTTATGCGTATGAATGTACTGTCTGCATGCAGGTCTGTGCACCCGTGTCGTGCAATGCCGCGGAGGTCAGAAGAGGGTCTCGGATTCCCCTGGAACTGGAGTTCTCCTGGAATTGGAGTTTTGGACGGTTCTCGGCCGCCATATGGGTGCTGGGGATCGAACCCGGGTCCTCTGTAAGAGCGGTCGGCNGGATTCCCCTGGAACTGGAGTTCTCCTGGAATTGGAGTTACAGACGGTTCTTAGCCGCCATGTGGGTGCTGGGGATCGAACCCGGGTCCTCTACAAGAGCGTCGGTGCTCTTAACCGCTAGGCTATCTCTCCAGCCCCGAGAAGGTACTTCTTACAGTAGATGATGATTAACATAGAGACCCACAACTGGTCAGTTTGTAGAAAATAAGAGACTACAAAGTGTTGAACCCTAAATGGGACACCTGTATTGCACCCTCTCAGAGATCATTGTGGAAGAGGGGGTAGAAAGGTTATAAGAGCCAGGTGTGGTAGATGAATACAAGGAAACTATGTTGTGTGGATACCACAGGATAGTTGCACATATGAATCTTCAACACTTGTAGTAGCATGCACATGACCTGTGTAAACCGAAGCCAAAAGTGGTCCAGTGTTGATGGTGGTAGTGGGCAGGAAGTCCCAGCCATAGCTGAGGATCTAGCAATTGATAGATGCCAGGAAAGGGAGAATCAGTTTTCCTTACTGGCGTGATACCTGGTTGGTTGACTGAACTATAAGAGATATTAATTTTTTATTTATTTTATATGTATATGAATGTACTGTCTGCAGGAAGGTTTGTGCACCTGTGTCGTGCAGTGTCGCAGAGGTCAGAAGAGGGCGTCGGTTTCCCCTGGAACTGGAGTTAAAGACGGTTCTCAGCTGCCATGTGAGTGCTGGGGATCGAACCTGGGTCCTCTGCAAGAGCAGTCGGCACTCTTAACTGCTAGGCCATCTCTCCAGCCCCAAGATAGACCCACATTTAAGAGCATTTAGGAAATAGATTAGACTTGGAAAAAATACCCATAATAGGGAACATAAAGTCAGCAGCTGAGTAGTAAATGGGATGGGGATGATCAAAATACATTATTTGAAATTCTCAAATCAAAAATAATAAAAAAATACCTGTGCGGCTGGAGAGATTGCCTAGTGGTCAAGAGCACTGACTGCTCTTGCAGAGGACCCAGGTTCGATCCCCACCACCCACATGGCGGCTCAGAACCGTCTTTATCTCCAGTTCCAGAGGAATCCGACGCCCTCTTCTGACCTCCATGGCATTGTACGACATGGGTGCACCAACCTACATGCAGACAGTACATCCATACACATACAAGAAAAATAAATAAAAATAAAAAATAAAAAAAACCCTGTGTTGGAAAACACTTGGGAGGCAGAGGCCAGCCTGGTCTACACAGTGAGTTCTAAGCTAGCTGTGGCTAGAGAGACCCTGTCTTAAAAAAATAATACACACGGCGGGAGCAGTGGCACATGCCTTTAATCCCAGCACTCGGGAGGTAGAGGCGGGTGGATCTCTGTGAGTTCAATGGCAGCCTGGTCTAGTTCCAGGCCAGCTGGGGCTGCAGGGAGACCCTGTCTCAAAAAAAAAAAAGACCACACACACACACCCTGTACTGGAGAATAATTTAGCAATGATGCATAAATGTAAATATGTACAAATTAAATGTAAATATGTACAAATTAAAAAAAGAAAAAAATTACCAGACAGCATTATAGACTTTTCTATAATCAGAAATCCTACTTAAAAAAATTAATCTGGGCTCACGCCTTTAATCCCAGCATTTGAGAGGCAGACGCAGGAAGATGTCTATTAAAATAAAGGGTAGCTTGGTGGTAAGTTTCAGGCCAGCTGGGGCTACAGAGAAGCCCTGTCTCAAAAAAAAAATTTTTTAGGGGGATTAGAGAGATGGCTTAGTGGTTAAGAGCACTGGTTGCTCTTGCAGAAGACTTGGGTTTGGTTTCCAGAACCCGCATGGTGGTTAACAATCATTAGTTCCAAGAGATCCATCTCTTCTAGCCTCTGAGGGCACTGTACACCTACATACATGTAGGCAAAACACTCAAATACATGTAAAAAAATTTTAAATTCATTAAAAATATTTAATTGAACTTTAATTATTTTTTTGTATGTGTACATCAACATGCCATGAGATTCAAGCAGAGTTCAGAGGACGATCTGCAGGAGTGGATTCTATCCTTTCCTTCTACTATATGGATATTGAGGATTAAACTCAGGTTGCCAAACTTGGTGGCAAGTGCCTTTACCTACTAAGCCATCTCACTGGCCCTTCTAGGTTCTAAAGGATCCAAGTAACCTGCTTGTTAATTTTCACTTCTCCCTTTATTTCAAACGTGCAGAAATGAAAGTGTTTAGAATGCTTTGCTCAAATTACTAGAATATACTAAATAAGTTTGCAGTAGTGTCTGATATGGGTTCTCACATCTGGACAACTGCTTCATAATTTATACAGTTTTATCAGAGTAGAAAATTTAGAGGCTAGAATTCTTAGTATCATTTAATGTAGCAAATTGAGAAATGCCAAATGGAGTGTCATTTAAATTAAAAGTGGACTAGGTGGGGCTTGAGAGATGTCTCAGCAGTTAAGAGCACTGGCTACTTTTGTAGAGGACCCTGGTTCAGTTTCCAGCACCCACATGGCAATTAACAACCATCTATATAACTCCATTTCCAGGGGATTTGATGCCCTCTTCTGACCTCCCATGAGCATTGTACATACATGGAGCATTTTTATACACTTAGGCATAACACTCATATACATAAAAATAAAAATTTAAATATATTAGTTATATATGTTAGGTAATTTATTGTTAATGGAACAGAATATTGTAATTTTATTTCTAGTGATTGTGAAACAAAATGTTTTTTTTTCCACTTATTTATTTTTTTATTTTTTATTTTTGGTCTTTTTGAGACAGGGTCTCCCTGTAGCCCCAGCTGTCCTGAAACTCGCTCTGTAGACCAGGCTGGCCTTGAACTCACAAAGATCTGCCTGCTTCTACCTCCTAAGTGCTAGGATTAAAGGCGTGCACCACCACGCCTGGCTTCATTTATTTTTTATGTGTATGAGTGTACTGTCTGCATGTAGGTTGGTGTCATGCAGTGCCTCGGAGGTCAGAAGAGGGCGTCGGATTCCCCTGGAACTGGAGTTAAAGACTGTTCTTAACCTCCATGTGGGTTCTGGGAATCGAACCTGGGTCCTCTGCAAGAGCAGTCAGTGCTCTTAACCGCTGAGCCATCTCTCCAGCCCCATGATTGTGAAACATTATGATTAAATACAACCATACTTAAAAATTGCTACTCAAGCCAGGCGTGGTGGCGCACGCCTTTAATCCTAGCACTTGGGAGGCAGAGGCAGGCGGATCGTTGTGAGTTCAAGGCCAGCCTGGTCTACAGAGTGAATTCTAGGACAGGTGGGGCTCCAGGGAGACTCTGTCTCAAAAAGAGAAAAAAAAAATTGCTACTCAAAAAAAATTGCTACTCAGGTCATTGTATTAAAAAGATATAATTCGTCGTGCGTTGTGGTGCACTGCATGCCTTTAATCCCAGCACTCAGGAGGCAGAGGCAGGCAGATCTCTGTGAGTTCAAGGCCAGCCTGGTTTACAGAGTGAGCTTCAGGCCAGCTGGGACTAAAGGGAGACCCTGTCTCAACCCCCCCCCCAAAAAAAAAGCAAAGATATAATTCAAGTTTTAAGTTGAATATATATTGAGACAACTTTTTTTGTTTTATTTATTTTTGTATGTGTATGAATGTACTATCTTCACGTAGGTTTGTGCACCTGTGTCGTGCAGTGCCGCAGAGGTCAGAAGAGAGTGTCGGATTCCCCTGGAACTGGAGTTAAAGATGGTTCTCAGCCATCATGTGGGTGCTGGGGATCGAACCCGGGTCCTTCGCAAGAGCAGTCGGCGCTCCTAACCGCTAGGCTATCTCTCCAGCCCCAAGAAACAACTTTTTACAATATTTAATGAGTCATATCTATTTGTTTTAAGTGATTCTACAAACTGGGAATTGGCATCAATAGAATTTGTTTTCCAAATTGATAACTCAGGATTCACATGATTTTTATTGAGATCTTAGGTATATACCATATTTTTAGCATATAAAATATATGAGCTAAATATATATTTAGAACTATTATAAATGAAGTATACAAACAGGTTTAGCAAGCTATAGTTATTATAAAGTAACAATAGTTCTATGATTTTGTTGTTGTTTTGTTTTTTTGGTCTTTTTGAGACAGGGTCTCCCTGTAGTCCCAGCTGTCCTGGAACTCACTCTGTAGACCAGGCTTGCCTTGAACTCACAAAGATCTGCCTGCCTCTGCTTCCCAAGTGCTAGGATTAAAGGCATGCGCCACCACACCCGGCTAACATCTTTACTCTTATGTAACCTGTTATTGTACAGAAATACTTCACGTGATCCGATTCTTTTCTATGAGTAGATAAAAGGATTTTTTTCACTTTTGAAGTCTTTTTGTGCTTATTACCTTTTTCTGATGAATTGTTTTAATATTTTTATTTATTTTTATTTTTTATGTGTATGAATGTGCTGTCTGCATGTAGGTTTGTGCACCTGTGTCATGCTTCAGAGGTCAGAAGAGGGTGTCTGATTCCCCTGGAACTGGAGTTAAAGACTGTTCTCAGCCGCCACGTGGATGCTGGGGATCAAACCTGGGTCCTCTGCAAGAGCAGTTGGCGCTCTTAACCACTAGGCCATGTCTCCAGCCCAGTATTTTTATTTTATGTGTATGAGCATATTACCCACATGTATGGGAGTGTACCTATGTCATGCAGTGCCCTTGGACCTCAGAAGAGGGCATCAGATCCCCTGAATCTGGAGTTAAGGACAGTTGTTAGCCTCTATGTGGGTTTTGGGAACCAATCCTGGATCTTCTGCAAGAGCAGCCAGTGCTCTTAACCACTAAGCAATCTCCCCAGCCTGAAATTTTAAGCAAATTTTGATCTTCCAAGTTTAAGTTTGATTCCTTAATAATCTGAAAATTATGTTCACATGGGGTCAAGAATTAGTGACAATTATCTAGAGTGTCCTGTCATGCTCAAATTCACTTCTAGAATAGTGTATTTGGAACTCTTTAATCAAATACTAAAATCTAGGTTGAATTTTATCTGCAACCTGACAATGTCCCATTTAGAAGTCAAATAATGACACTGATTAATGTAGACCTGAGCATTCCAATTAACTGGTTCATAGTGAGATTTCCAGATACTCAGTAGTGTGAAATGTGGCATGAGGATTGAGGAGGAGCTTAATTTTGAGAAGCAATAATCTGAATCATATAAAATCTTGTCACCACTACCAGGTGGTGGCACACGCCTTTAATCCTAGCACTTGGGAGGCAGAGGCAGGTGGATCTCTGTGAGTTCAAGGCCAGCCTGGTCTACTAGTAAGTGCCAGGACAGCTGGAACAAAAACACCAAAAAAAAAAAAAAAAAAAAAAAATTTTCATTTTTTTTTTTTTTTTATATATTTTTTTTTTTCTTTTTTTATTGATTTTTTTACATACAATTTAATTTATTTAGTTTTTTTTTTTTTTTTGTTTTGTTTTTTTTGTACTTTGTTTTTGAGACAGGGTCTCCCGGTAGCCCCAGCTGCCTGGAATTCACCTCTGTAGACCAGGCCGGGCCTTGAAACTCACCACAAAGATCCGCCTGTCTCTGCCACCCCAACCCTCCGTGCTGAGGAATTAAAGGCGTGGCGCCACCACGCCCGACTTAATTTATATTTTATTTTTAACAATCGAGAGACCCGTGTTCCCGCTCATTTCCCTTAGTCCCCCACAATCCCCCACCCCACCAGAACCAGAGCTCATGCATTCCAACAAACATGTTAAGTCCTCTCTCGCAGCTTTTTCTCAATCTTTTATAAACTTCAATGCACAAGTTTACTGATTTGAGCAGAAGTTCACTGTTTTCAGTCAGTGTCTTTGATGCAGTCCTTTTCTGTTGTTTGTTGTTGTTTCCCCAAATGTGTTTTGCCCAACTGCTTATGGACAAAAGCTCAGGGAGCCCTACACAAGAAATGCTTACAATTGGGTAATTGGGACTAGCATCCACATATGATGGTGGATACCATTCGTCGTGTTGTTTTTTCTGGGACTGTGTTACTTCACATCAGCAGGAATGTCCTCTGCTCCAGCCATTTTCCTGCAAAGCCGTGATGGTCCGTTTTACTAACTGCTGCGATAGACCTCCCTTGTGTAATGTACCACATTTTCCTCTATCCACTCGTCAGTTTGAGGGGCATTTAGGTTGGTTACAGCTCCTTGGCTATTGTGAAGAGAAGCTGCATAACATGGCCGTGCATGTATCTCTGTGGTGGCGTAAGTCTTGAGGGTACATGCCCGGAAGTGGTATGGCTGGCTCAGGTGGAGTTCATTCCAGCCCCCAAAGGGTTCTCCACACTGCTTTCCATAGTGGTGTACGAGTTTACATTTTCCCCACCAGCAGTGGATGATGTTCCCCTTTACCCACAACCTCTTCCAGCCCAAACTTGGTATCAATTTGTTTTCTTGATCCTAGCCGTCTTATTGGAGTAAAATGATATCTTAGAGTGGGTTGCAGTATGCATTTCTTAATGATTAGTGTTGAGCAGTTCTTGAGGTTGTTTCAGACATCTCTAATTCCTCGCTTGTGAGGTCTCTGTTCAGTCCTTTGCTCCATCTATTGAGCGGGTCAATTGTTTTTCTTCTTTCTTTCTTTGTTTTTTTTTGAGTAGCATTTATATATTCTGGAAATCCATGCTTTACAAGATGTAGCGGCAGTGAAGGTTTCCTCCAACTCTTGGGTTTTCTGTCCACTTCCTTGATTGTTTCTCTTTTTTGATGTACAGAAGCTTTTTGAGTTGAATGAGTGACCCATTTGTCGATTGTCAACCTTAAGTCTTGTGCAGCTGCGGCCTGGTTTAACGATCTTTTCCTAACTACACCTATCCCTTGTAGTCTGCTGCCAACTTTTTCTCTATCATCTTCAGAGTTTGAGGTTCCACGTTGAGGTCCTTTATCCATCCTGAGTTGACTTTTGTACAGGGTGAGAGGTAGAGGTTTAATTTCATTCTTCGAACAAGTTGTGATCCAGTTGTGCCAACAACCCACTTGCCTGAGATGCTGCCCCTTTTCTCCATTGTGGTTTTTTGGCCCCCTTGTCAAAATATAGATGGCTGAAATTGTATGTGCCTCAGGTTTGGATCTTCCGGTGTTGTTCATGGTCACAGGGTCTGTTTTTTGTGCAAGTACCAGGCCCGTTTTTATGACTAAGCCCTGTAGTATAGTTTAAATCTGGTAGAGAAATACCCTCCTGTGTAGCTCTTCTCACTCAGGTATGAGTTAGGCTTATTCGGGGGTCTTGGTTTTTCCAAAGGCATTATAAGAACTTTTGTTGTCCATCACGGCCTGTGCAAAACGCGTTGGGGATATTTGACTTGGGGCTTAATGGCCTTAACCTCGAGACCAAAGCGTTTTGGTCCAATAGGCCATTTTTACCATGATTAATTTTCCCCCGCCATGAAGCCAGCCAGGGGAGGTTTTATTCCATCTTCTGGCGGTCTTCTTTCTTCACTATTCTTTGCTTTAAGGGTTTAAATTTTTGTGGTAGAGGTCCCTTGGTGTCTTTGGGTTAGGTTTGTTCCAGTATGTTACTGTTTTTGAGGCTATGGTGAGTGAGAAGTTCTGTGAAGTCTTTTCTCCAGTTGCTTGGTCTTGGTGTAAAGGAAGGCCATTGATGTTTTTTTTTAAGTTAATTTTGTATCCTGGCCACTTTGCTGAAGCTGTTAATCCCCACGTTTTAGGAGTTTTTCGGTGGAGTTTTTAGCATCCATTACGTAACAGTCATATCATCAGCACATAGGGATAGTTTGACTTCCTCTTTTCCAATTAGTACTCCGTTAATATCCTTTCCTTCTCTTATTGCTCTAGCAAGGTGATGTTTCAGGCACTATATTGAGGAGGAGTGGGATGGGGGCAGCCTTGCCGAGTTCCTACCTTTTTAAAGGGAATGTTTCCAACATTTCCCCATTTAGGATGATATTGCTGTGGGTTTCCTGTATAAATGGGCTTTGATTACATTGAAGGAATGATCCCTCCAATCCCATTCCTTCTAGGACTTTAAGAATGATGGGATGCTGGATTTTGTCCAAAGGCTTTCTCCACATCAAATGAGATGAGAAATAGTATTTCTATCATTGGTTATGTATAAGTATTTTAGAAAGTTTTTCCTTTATCATCTCTAATTACACTTAAATAAATAAATTTGAAGAATATTTTTTGTAATATTTTGGAATAGAGGTAAACCCTGGCTCACTTTCAAAGGAACTGAAGCATAATCACTTGTTCCAGTACACGATAATTAACTGTATGATTTAATTATAAAGAAATTATTTATTTGTTTTTGTCTCTGGGTTTTCTGCAAAAAAAAAGAAAAAAAAGAATTATTTTTATTGCTGTGTATGCATGTGTGCCCACATGAGTTTATATGCACCAATGTGTGCAGGCGCCCAAAGGCCAAAAGAGCTCATCAGATCCCCTGGGTTTGAAGTTAATAGTAAGTTTTATCCCTTCCTATGTGGGGTAAATGGAACTGAACCTTGGTCCGCGGAAAAGAGCAATAATGTTAAGATTCTGTTAACATCTGAGCCATCTCTCCAGCCCTTCTTGATTATAAAGTGAAATGTACGACATGATTGTGTAGCAGTATAGTTAATATATTGTGTGATATTTTTTTCTTTTACATATAGGTATTCCTCGCATATTCAAGTCTACAGATCGACGCCATAGAAATCCAACATCAAGTTCAGTGGCTGCTTTGCCTACCTTTCATCCTGAATCCAGATCTTCACAGAGTTCTCCTATTGCTCAGACTGTGTCTGAACACGTAAGTTTTTTTTTAAAACATCATAGGACAGGGCTGGAGAGATGGCCTAGGCGGTTTTAAAGAAGCGCCACCGAGCATTCTTAAAGAGGACACGGGTTTGGAATCCCCAGCACCCATATGGCGGCCGAGAACCGTCTGAAAACTCCAGTTCCAGGAGACACTCACTGCCAGGGAAATATCTGACACCCTCTATCTGACCTCCGCGGCATTTGCACGACACGGGGTGAACAGACCTAACATGCGGACAGTACATTTCATACACATACGGAAAATAAATAAGAAAAAAAAATTTTTTTAAAAAAAGAGAAAAAGAAGTCATAGAAAGGAACCATTGACATTATCTGTTAGAATTAAGCGCACTGCCGGGGCGGGAGAGATGGCGTCAGTGGTTAAGAAGGCCACAACTGCTTTTGCACAGGACCCCAGGTTCGATTCCCAAACCCACATGGCAGATAGAAACCATTTTAAGCTAGCGTGGTGGGGAACACACCTTTAATCCTAGCACTCAGGTGGGTGGTCCTGGAGTTCAGGCCAACCGGGTCTACAGAGTAAGGTGCCAGGCCAGCTGGGGCTATAAGGAGACACAGTTTCAAAAAAAAAAAAATTAAGAACTCCCAATAGGCTAGTTATCATGATGAATGTCAGAAAATATCTCAGTCTTTAATAAATATTTAAAATAACATCCCCAATTATAACTTTAGAAAGTGTCCCACATGGTAATAATGGAGTAAGATGACTAGATAGGATAAGTTTTTAGCTGTGCAATCTAATGCAGGAAAAATGATATAAATCATTAATGGTGATTACTTATAGCAACCTTTTTGTTTGTACTAATTTTTTTGAGATAGGTTTCTGCTCCGTTAGCCCCAGCTGTCCTGGAACTTCACTATGTAGACCGGCCTGGCTCACAGAAGATCTGCCTGCCTCGCCTCGCCCGCCCTGAGTGCTGGAATTAAAGGCATGTGCCCCACACCTCCCCTGTTTGTAAACTAATTTTGTAAGTAAACACTGGCTGAGGTTTGTAGGAGACTTGGGTTTCAATGTCCAGCACCGACCACATGGGCTAACAACCAATATTAATTCCAGTTCTTTTTTTTTTTTTTTTTTTGGTCGTTTTTGAGACAGGGATCCCCCTGTCGCCCCAGCTGTCCTGGAACTCCGCTCTGTAGACCAGGCTNAAAATTACAGGTTTCCTTTATTCACTGTGAAGATTTTGGTGAGCTTATTGCAATGTTGGTGCATGCTCATGGTGTAGACAGTTTGTGCAGTGTTTTCTATGGAGGCATACTGGATTTTGTGAGGACCGTCCTGCCTGTTGGGATGAACCTATGATATCTGCCCTTCACCTTGTTCATACGGCACGTTATGTTTATCCATTTACTCATGTTGCACTTTCTTTGAAATCTTGGGATGATGCTCAGTGAATGCTGGTTCATAATCTTAATGTGCTATTGGATTGAGCTTGCTACAGTTGTGCTGAAGTGTTCATTAGAGGTCCTGGTCTGTAGCTTTCTCCTTCCTCCTCTCTCTTTTTATCTTTTCACATCTTTGCTTTCCTTCCTCTCTTGGTCTCTCTGCCTCTTTCTCTTTTTTGCTCTTATTTCTTTCTTTCTTTTCTTGTTTTTTTCTCCCCTTTCATCTGATCACCTGATTTTGATATTAACATAGTATATGATTATGAGAATATGCTTTAGAAAAATTGTATCTTCCTCGGTTTTTCCACTAATCTGATAAGGGTTGGTATCAGCTCCTTAAATCCTCAGTAGAACTCAGTGGTGAAGCCATTAAAACTTGTTTTCTCCTTTGATGGAAACTACTTATTTTTGTTAAACCTTGCTACTCATTACTGGGGTATTCATATTTTCTATCTTGATTCTCATAATTCAATGAGATATTATATTTGTGTGTCTAACAATTTGCTCATTTTTCAACATTATCAAATATTGGGGCTTATAGTTACTTTTAATAAACCAATTATTCAAGAGAATTCTTATGGTACCAATTGTAATATGTCCTTTTACTTCTGTGATTTTATTTATTACCTTTTTCTTTCTTATATATTAGTCAAGCTAAAGATTTGTATATTTTATTTATCTTTTAAAAATCAATTTGATTTCATTGATCTTTGTGTTTTTTTCTCTATATTTTATTTATGTTTCTTCTAATCCTCCCCTTTTCCTTTATTAATTATGAAGTTTTTTTTTCTCATTGAAGTACTATGGTAGGCTAAGTACTTGAACTCTTTCTACTTTTGTGATGCACACAATTTCTATAAATTTCTGTTAGTGCTGATTTTGCTGTATCCCAGACGTTTAGGTATGTTATCTTTCCATTACTTTTGGTCACATTAAATTTTTAGGTTTATTTCTTATTTTTTCATTATTTGGTTTCCAATAATATTTAATTTGCATATATTTCTCCAGTTTCCAAACTTTTTCTTATTTGATTTCTAGTTTTGCTGAGACTTTTTATTTTGAAAATTTCAAAAATATTTTATTTTTATTTTATTTTATTTGCATGAGTGTATTATCTTATCTGCATATATGTACATGCACCTACATCATGCAATGCCCTTGGAGGTTAGAAGAGGATATTGGATTCCCCTGAAAGTGGAGTTACAGGTGGCTGTTAGCTGCCCTGTGGGTGCTGAGAATCAAACCTGGGTCCTTTGCAAAAGCAGCTAGTCCTCTTAAATGCTGAGCCATCTACCCAACCCCTATTTTTAAACTTTTATTAAAAGATTTATAACAAAATTAAAAGTAGTTACCAAGAAATATAGTAGTATCTCATTCAGCAAAATCAATAAACCATTGTCCAGTCATGACCAGTTTCCACTCTACTATTGGTCAATGGACTGAAAAAGGAATCCCAGCTCTCACAATCACTGCCCAAAAGGGACACGATAATTGTACTCTTATGAAATACAGAAATGCCTCCTGCTAGCTCAAGATCCAGAAACTTGAATACACACATTCGCCTTGAATGAAACCATACTCCTTTTCTTTGTAAATAACCCTTCCTGATCTCTAGTCTAAATATTGTAGCATGCCCACACATATGTCTGTTTATGTATGTCTATGTATGCAGTATACGCTGGGAACTGCATATGAGAGAAAACATGTGTGTTTTCCTTTCTGAAATTGGGTCGGTCTCTAAATTTTATACATTCTATGTCCATTCACATTTTGGTGTAATTTTTGTTGTATTTTTCTTTAGAGCTGAATAATATTCAAATGCATATTAAATATATAAAATACACCATACATACATACATATGTACATACATGCCAGATTTTCACTATCCTTTCTTCTATTGTTAGGCACCTAGGTTGGTTCCATTTCTTTGCTATAGTGAATAAAGTGGCAATAAACTTGAGGGGCCAATATCTCTATAGTAATATATAGATTTTTCTGAGTATATGCTCAAATAGGAGATAATTTGGTAATATGGTTCCTCAATTTTTAATTTTTTGAGAAACCTTTAAATAGATTTCCTTAATGGCAACATTAATCTTTACTCCCACCAGCAGTTAATAAGGGTTCCTCTTTCTCCTCATTCTCTCTAAAATTTACTGTTGTATTTTTATATTATTTTTTTGGTTTAATTTTATAATATTTCAAAATATATATCTATAAACTCCACACACAAAGCATGTTTACAAATTCTGAAAATAAACTATAGGTTAATTCCAAAACACATTTAGGGATTCCCAGTTTAACAGTAAGTTCGTATGCATGGGAAAAGACGTTTAACTTTACATCCCTGTATTACAGAGCATGTTGATGTACATTTTGATGTATCTTTTAAAAAAGAGCTTTAGTCATTCTCATAAACCTTAGGACTGAAGAAAATAGAAACATAAACTTTGAGCTATATCTACAGTAATATCAGTCAGTGTGTTATTTTTACTAACAAATTGCCCTCCTTGATTTACATATAGGGATTCGGTGCTCGGATCCACAAATGAGGGACACCATACATCGTTTGTAACAAACTTTTACTAGATATAATAGTGGTAATGCTAAAAAAAATTGTGGTAATGCTTAACATTTGGAGGAGGTCTGTTAATATGTGCAAATCTTTGTTCTAAATGTTATATGTAAATCTTAATTCTTAGCACATCCATATGAAGGAGGTACTATGATTCTTATTTTACAGTTGAAGATACTGAAGATCAGAGAACCTAAATGATTCACTGAATGGCAGCTAGTGACTGATACGTACAGGATTTCAAACCAGGATAAGACTGAGATTCATACACATATCTGTCAATGCATCTAAGTACTTAACCTTTAAAAATAGAAGCATTGCTTTAGACCTGTGGTATATAGTGTCATAGTGGTATAGACCCTTTCAGTCTTCAAGACTTTCAAGGGGCTCATTAGATTAAAAACTATTGGTGCATGCCTTTTAATACTAGCACTCAGGAGGCAGAAGCAGGTGGACCTCTGTGAGTCCAAGGCCAGCCTGGTCTTCTCAGTGAGTTCCAGGACAGCTAGGACTGCAGGGAGACCCTGTCTCAAAAAGACCAAAAAACCAACCAACCAGACAAAGAAACTTGTTATAAAACTGTGGTCCTGGCTGGGCGTGGTGGTGCATGCCTTTAATCCTAGCACTTGGGAGGCAGAGGCAGGCAGATCTCTGTGAGTTCAAGGGCAGCCTGGTCTACAGAGTTAGTTCCAGGCAAGCTGGGGCTACAGGGAGATCCTTCTCAAAAAGACAAAAAAAAAAAAACCCAAAAACCGACAACAAAAAACCATGGTCCTGCCTTTTTCACAGTGTTGGTATTTTACTTTTTTTTATTATTTTTTTATTTTGTGTGTGTATGAATCTACTGTCTGCATGTAGGTTTGTGCACCCATGTCGTGCAATGCCGCGGAGGTCAGAAGAGGGCGTCGGATTCCCCTGGAACCGGAGTTAAAGACAGTTCTCAGCCACCATGTGGGTGCTGGGGATCGAACCCGGGTCCTCTGCAAGAGCAGTTGGCGCTCTTAACTGCTAGGCAATCTCTCCAGCCCCGCTGTGTTGGTATTTTAAAAGTCTCCAGGTGATTATGTTATGAAGTCAGGGTTAAAGATGCAGGTATATACTCTTATTTTTAGATTTTTTTTTTATTTTAGTGTATGAGTGTTTTGCCTGCATGTATGTAATTACACGATTGCATACAGTAAACACAGTGGCCACAAGAGAGTGTTGGATCCCTTGGAACTGGAATTACAGGTGGTTGTTAGCAACCATGTGGGTGTGGGAACTAAACCTGGGTCCTCTACAAGAGCAACCAGTGGTCTTAACCGCTGAGACATCTTTCAAGCTCCAGGTCCATATACTTGAATGAATTGAAAATCTTATGTAAGAGAATTACCTCTAAAAATTGTTAATAATTCTTTTTATTCCAACAACTATTTTGGGGTAAGGAGGAAATTATTATCATCATCTTTTTTTTTCTTTTGGTCTTTTTGAGACAGGGTTTCCCTGTAGCCCCAGGGAAATGATATAAGGTCATTATCAGCACTTTTTTTTTTTTTAATAATTTTTAATTTTTATTTT
>VZQC01010838.1:511802-534807 GCA_009823505.1 Rhizomys pruinosus
TTTTTATGTGTATGAATGTATTGTCTGCATGCAGGTCTGCGCACCCGTGTCGTGCGATGCCGCGGAGGTCAGAAGAGGGTCTCGGATTCCCCTGGTGCTGGAGTTCTCCTGGAACCGGAGTCACAGACGGTTCTCAGCCACCATGTGGGTGCTGGGGATCGAACCCGGGTCCTCTGCAAGAGCGGTCGGCGCTCTTAACCGCTAGGCCATCCCTCCAGCCCCTACATTTATGTTTTTAACTTGTCAATGATTGAATCATTAACATTGTCTTTATAGTACTGGCATACAGTTAAATTTACTTTCATAAAAATTTATAAGCAGGGGCTGGAGAGATGGCTCAGCAGTTAAGAGCGCCGACTGCTCTTGCAAAGGACCCACATGGTGGCTAAGAACGGTCTTTAACTCCAGTTCCAGGGAAATCTGACACCCTCTTCTGACCTGCGGCATTGCACTGCACGGATGCACCAACCTACGTGCAGACAGTACACTCATACACATAACCAAAAATAATAAATTTTTAAAAAGTAAAAAATTAAAAATTATAAGCAAAACCATTTTAATGTTTTACAGGATTTTTTAAAGACTTCATCCCAAGTTCCTTCAGGTGATTCTTCCATCACACTGTTGAACTCAGCCAAGGATTCACCATCCTCAAGCTACCTGAGAAATAATACAGAAGGTTTGATTCAATGTTTTTTCATAAAAACTATATGTACAGATAGAATTTCTCCTTTGGGACTGGCAAAGTGTCTCACCTGGTAAAAGGTACTTGCAGTGAAGCCTGATGTCCTGCCTTCAATCCCCAGAACCCACATGGTGGAAGTAGAGAACTGACTCCTGCAAAATGTCCTCTGAACTCATGTGATTGGCATCCTCACAGAACTATACACAGTTTAGATAGATGGATAGATGGATGGATGGATGGATGGATGGATGGATGGATGGATGGATGGATGGATGGATGGATGGACAGACGAATGGATGGACAGATAGATAATTTAAAAGTGTTGAGCAGGTGACTCAACAGGTAAAGGTCAATTGCCAACAAGCTTGATGACTTGAGTTTGATCCCTAGAATCCACATGATGGCAGGAGAGAATTGGCTCCTGCAAACTATCCTCTGACTGAAGCCAAATATATACAAACACCTTAACCATAAAAATTTTGTTTTAAGCTGGGCGTGGTAGCACATGCCTTTAATCCTAGCACTTGGGAGGCAGAGGCAGGTGGATCTCTGTGAGTTCAAGGCCAGCCTGGTCTACATAGCTCCAGGCCAGCTAGGACTAAAGGGAGGCCCTGTCTCAAAAAGACTACCCCAAAGAATTTGTTTTGCAGTCAAAACTGTCCTGTTATTTTTTTGCATAAATTGGAATAGAGCTAATCATTTGTAAACACTTTTCATGTGGTATTTTATGTTTAATTAATAAAATATTTTATTTTTTCTATTAAGTTGGCTAACATGAAGTATTTGTAATTTTCATTTAGAAAATTCTTAGTGGGCTAAGAAGTCTTTATATAAGCTGGGTGTCATGGTGCACGCCTTTAATCCTAGCACTCAGGAGGCAGAGGCAGGCAGATCTTTGTGAGTTCAAGGCCAGCCTGGTCTACAGTGTGAGTTCCAGGACAGCTGGAGCTACAGGGAGACCCTGTCTCGAAAAGCCCCCCCCCAAAGAAAGTCTTCATATAATTTCTGTGAGTCAGAGAAGTCACCTAATGCCATAAATATGCTGTAAAAATGTGTTAATTACTTGGAGGCCATTAATATGAGAAAATTGCATTACCTTAGTTGATTTCTTAGAAGCTTTTCAGTGTAATAAATAATATAGATATGATAGCTAAGTGTGATAATACAGTGGTATAAAATGGTAGGGCTAAAGAGATAATGATTTAGACATGATCAATACCAAGTACATACCCATTTTAGGAACAAATTGTCCAATCGAAGTACAATTCCAGTTGTTTTTTTCTACCCTGACAAATTCTTCATCAACCTAAAATAAATTAGTATTGAGTCACCTAATCTCTTTAAATTTTCTCACATTATTAAAACATAATTTTTTTTTGTCTTTTCGAGACAGGGTCTCCCTGTAGCCACAGCTGTCCTGAAACTCACTCTGTAGACCAGGCTGGCCTTGAACTCACAAAGATCCGCCTGCCTCTGCCTCCCAAGTGCTAGGATTAAAGGTGTGTGCCACCACGCCCAGCTAAAACATAATTTTATTTTTCTCTCAATAATGCATTTATTCTTTGGACCAAGAATGATCCATTTGGAGAAAAGGTTCTTAGGATTTTGTTGAGATAAAAAATAAAGAAAAAGGTGCTTTATAAACTTTAAATGATTTATCAAACATTTATTAGAGTAATAATTATGGATGGATGATTAATGGATTCTCTTCTTTAGGCTGATAATGGAGGGTGCCTATAGAAGATTAGATCTGAGCTTCAATTTGAAGACATAGGATTTTTATGAGACTAAGATTAATTTTTTATTAATTTATTCTTTGTTAATTTTATACATGTACATAATGTGAATTCTGGCCACACTCATCCCCCCTACCCTCTCTTATCCTTAATCTGAGCACTCAGGAGTCAGAGGCAGATGGATCTCTATGAGTTCCAAGGCAGCCTGTTCTGCATATCCAGTGAGTTCAGGACACTATAGGAAGACCTTGTCTCAAAAAAGACAAAGGTACCTCAAAGACATGGCCACAGGCCAGGTGGAGGAAATACCTCAATTGAGGTACCCTCCTCACAGGTGTGCCAAGTTGACAACTGAAAGTATCCAGTATACACCCCCACCAACTCCTGCCTCCCAAGTCCCCATCACACTTTCATGCTTTTTTGTTTTTCCTTTGTGACCCACTGGGTTTAAACAGGACTGCCTGTAGATGTTTATATTGACTTAGATAAAAACAGTTGAATGCAGGGAATAGTTTAGACTGAAAGTAGTAGAAATAGATACGTTGAAGCATCTGAATTTAAAACTAGCTATCTTGGGCTGGGTGTGGTTGCGCACGCCTTTAATCCCAGCACTTGGGAGGCAGAGGCAGACGGATCTCTGTGAGTTCAAGGCCAGCCTGGTCTACAGAGTGAGTTCCAGGCCAGCTGGGGCTACAGAGAGACCCTGTCTCGAAAATACCAAAATAAAAATAAATAAATAAATAAATAAAAATAAATAAAACTATTTATCTCAGTAATTTTCTTTTTTAAATTTTTTATTGGTTTTGTGCATTTCATACTTCTTAATCAAATTTATACCCCTTCCACCACCCGCCAGAATTCATGCATTCTGCCACAAATGTCTTGCATCTTTTTCTCAGTCTTTTTTTCATGCTTTAAAAATTACATATCAGGGGGCTTGTTCTTCTAGATGACCTAAGTTTGGTTCTGAACTCCCATGTGGAGCAGCTCCCCACAGCCTGTAACTCCAGTCCTAAGTATCTGATGCCCTCTTCTGGCTTCTTCAGGCACATACATAAGTGGTACAGACACATAGACACAGATAAAAATAATAATGAATTTTTTAAAATTATATATTAAAATAGTGTATTTGTTACTATCTAGCACATTACTGAGTCCAGACCACAAACATTTATTGATCAAGTAATATGAGCATCTCAAAAGAATGTTAAAGTAACTACACAAAAGTCAGTCTCAAGAGCTGGCAATATAACAGTCATCATATTTTCTTTTTTAATTTTTTTAAATTTATTTATTTTCTATGTGTATGAATGTACTGTCTACATGTAGGTTGGTGCACCTGTGTCGTGCAGTGCTGCGGAGGTCAGAAGAGGGTGTCGGATTCCCCTGGAACTGGTCTAGCCCCCATATTTTCTTTTTAAAAAAATATTTGTGGGACTAGCCCCCATATTTTCTTTTTAAAAAAATATTTGTGGGGATAGCCCCCATGTTTTCTGAAAAAAAAAATTTGTGGAGCTGGAGAGATGGCTCAGCGGTTAAGAGCACCAACTGCTTTTGCAGAGGACCCAGGTTCGATTCCCAGCACCCACATGGCGGCTAAGAACCATCTTTAACTCCAGTTCCAGGGGAATCCGACGCCATCTTCTGACCTCCGCAGCATTGCATGACACGGGTGCACCAACCTACATGCAGACAGTACTTTCATACACATAAAAAATAATAAATAAAACCTTTAAAAAAATATTTGTTATTTTATATGTCTGAGTGTGTTGCCTGGTTGTGTGTAAATGTACCTGTGTTGTGCAATGCCTACGGAGTCAGAACGTATCAGATCCCCTGGAACTGGAGGTACAGATGGTTGTCAGTCACCATGTGGATGTGGGGAATTGAACCCCAGTGCTCCACAAGAGGAGCCAGTTCTCTTAACTGCTGAGCCTTCTCTCTAACCACTTCACCCCCAGTAAATCATATTTTCTAATGATAGAAGCAATAATTTCTGTGTTATCTCAAAGAATGACATGAATTTGACAAAGGAGCATCTTACTCTTCTAGCATATATCTACTACTATAAAATAAAAGGAAAGTCTCTATAAAATGCTCATATTTATTAAACACGAGGAAACACAGCTTAAAAGTCATTTCAATAAATCTAAATATTTTTTTTCTTTTTATTAAAATTTTATTTATTTTGTATGTGTATGAGTGTACTGTCTGCATGTAGGTTTGTGCACCCATGCCGTGGAGGTCAGAAGAGGGCGTCAGATTCCCCTGGAACTGGAGTTAAAGATAGTTCTCAGCCGCCATGTGGGTGCTGGGGATCGAACCCGGGTCCTCTACAAGAGCAGTCGGCACTCTTAACCTCTCCAGCCCCTAAATCTAAATCTTTTCATATGAGTTAGTGAAGCATTTTTGTTTTCACTTTGTACAAAGGGAATAATTACATAATTTAAACCACTTAGGTTATTGAGAGAAGAGCCAACTTAAATTGTCCTCTAGATTGTTAAATGCCTTTAAAGAATTTCTCTGAATTTTAGAATAAATATTTTTAAACTCAAATGCATTTAATTGCCACAAGATAAATTCATTTGTAAGAACTTAGCTGAGATAATTATTTTTTTGCCTTTTGAGACAGGGTCTCCCTGTAGTCCCAGCTGTCCTGTAGCTCATTATGTAGACCAGGCTGGCTTTGAATTCACAGAGATCCACCTACCTCTGCCTCCTGAGTGCTGGGCTGATTAAAGGCATGTACTACCACGCCCGGCAAATACATTTAATTTTTTTTAAACTGTCAGCATTACTTTGGGTTTTGTTCCTTTTTGCCCTGACTTCTTGGATGGATAGCTTTATTATTATTATTATTATTATTATTATTATTATTATTATTAGGTCTTTTTCGAGACAGGGTCTCCCTGTAGCCCCAGCAGTCCTGGTTCTCTGTAGACCAGGCTGGCCTTGAACTCACAAACATCCACCTGCCTCTGCCTCCTGAGTGCTAGGATTAAAGGCGTGTGCCACCACGCCCAGCAGGATAGCTTTATTTTAAAGTATCTTTAAAATTTTCATGCATGAAATCCGTTTTATGACTGAAATATATATAATCCACGGAAAGTGCTTATACAATTTTTTTTATTAATTTTATTTATTTCTGTATATGTATGAATGTATTGTCTGCATGCAGGTCTGTGCACCCGTGTCGTGCAATGCCGCGGAGGTCAGAGGAGGGTGTTGGATTCCCCTGGAACTGGAGTTCTGGAATTGGAGTTTCAGGGTTCTCGGCTGCCATGTGGGTGCTGGGGATGGAACCCAGGTCCTCTGTAAGAGGAGTCAGCGCTCTTAACCGCTAGGCCATCTCTCCTGCCCCACAATTTTTTTTACCTCTTGATTATATATAAGTAATATTCTGTGCTAAAGCATTTATAAATATCTTTCCTGCTATTTAAATCTTTGTAGGTATCGATCAGACTTCATTAGGACTAAAACGTTCTTCCACTTCTAATGATAACAGTATTAATCCAAAAAAGCCAAAGACCAGTGAAAGTATTTCTGAAATATGTCCTTCTTCTTCATCATCTTTAGATAAGCCTCTTTCAGCAGCACCTTCCCAGCCTGTAGTATCACCATGTAAGTATGAAATCTAACATATGAAAAAAAGTGAGTTATAAATTTTAGAAATTGTGATGGATTTTTAAAGATGTCTATGTTTTTAAAGATTGATTTTACTTACAAAAGTCTTTGGCTTTAGATTTCAGTACCTCATCAACTTACTCTGGAAATGGAGCATCTTTATTAATATCTTGTCCAAAGTGCCATGTTCAGTTCAGTGTTTTGGATTCTTTGAAATGCCACATGAAGGTAACCAATGTTTTGAACTTTGATTTTTCAAATGTTTATAAATCCCTGAAAATATTAAGGATGATGGAGAGTAAATATTGATTTAAATAATTAATCTTTTTATACTGGCATTTTCATATAACTAAAATGTTTTCAAAATAACTATCTTTGTACAAGATTTAACTTTCCAATCACGAAATTATAAAACTTATATTCATATACACACTACAGTTTGTACATGTTACAGTTTAATTTTAAATGTTAATAAGTTAATCAGAATATTTTCTTGGTTAAATCATGCCATTCTTGATGCTTCTGGAAATCAGGCATTTTATTACTTAATTTTCATGTAACTAACTTTTTCCATGGCAACATATTAATTTCACATTTTTCAATGAAAATCTTAGTTATATATTTTAATTTTTAGTATTCAAATTCCTAATGATGCCTTTGCGCTCGTTTGAAATTCATAGTTTTAACTCATTCCAGTATAGGATGTACAGAGTAATGAATTCTAGCTTTATATTGGTATATGAAGCTCTTGGTTTTAGGTAAACTTGAAACTACTAATGAAAAATGGGATTTAGAGGGTAGTCCACTTAAAATGTTAACAGATAATATAGTATTGTTATATCTATGTAAGGACAGCCTGCCCATCTTCTCTGGTTGCCCAGTTTAAGTGGCGGTGAGGAAGGAGGCAAGATAAAAGGTAAAATAGATGTTATATAGGAAAGAAAGGATAGGATGATTACAAGGAACATCTTGGGAAAAGATATTGCTCACTATTCCAGAGATAGGCAAGTTTTTATTGAAATTTCATATTTTGGAGAAAAGTAGAAAAGTGGGAATGAGTGATCCGAATTCCAGACACAAATTTCTATTCTAGGAGCAAAACAGATATTGGATCTTTTAGTACATCTACCTCTCTGAGAAAGGTGAATCATTACCAGTATTTTCTTTAATATTTTCCTATTTTTATTTTGTGTTCTCTTTAGTATATAGATACCATAACTTCACTGAGATTTTAAAATACCTTTTTTGCCTATTGTTTAATGTTTTTTATCCTAAATTGTGTTCTTAATATCTTTTGTGTTATAGATGTATATATATGATGTGTATGCATGCACACACGTGTGTGTGCATGTGCCTGTGTGTGCATGCATGCATTTACAAGTTTGAGTGCAAGTGCAAGTGTGTGCTTACTGTGGCACATGAATGAGGTCAGAATACAACTTCAAGAGTCAGTCCCTGCCTTCCACTTTGCTTGAGATGGGTTTACTTTGTTTTTTCCTGCTGCCTATGCCAGATTCTCCTGTCTATGCTGTAGGAGTACTAGGATAACAGTTGTGCTACCACATCTAGCCTTCTGCAGACTATCGGTACTTGAATTCAAGTTCTTACCCTTGTGTGTCAAATCTCCCCAGCTCTCATAATCAGTCCTTGCTTTCTTGTTTCAATTTACTTGTTACATTATTATTTTACCCTTTTATTTTTAATATTTCCAAACACTTTATTTACATATTTAATTTTGCCTGTGTTGCTTTTTCTTTCTATATGAAATTCTATTTTCTTTGAGTAGTTAAGTTAAATTTATTTATATTCATTGATGAGATTTAATTAGTTGGATAGGCTGAAGTACAAACTAAACAGACTTTAGTATGTATGCAGCTTGGAAGGTTACCTTAAATTGTTCAATTATCTAGTTATCCTTTTTTTAAATTTTTTTTTTATTAATTTTATTTATTTCTGTATGTGTATGAATGTACTGTCTGCATGTAGGTTTGTGCACCCGTGTCGTGCAACGCCGCGGAGTTCAGAAGAGGGTCTCGGATTCCCCTGGAACTGGAGTTCTCCTGGAATTGGAGCTTCAGACGGTTCTCAGCCGCCATGTGGGTGCTGGGGATTGAACCCGGGTCCTCTGTAAGAGCGATCAGCACTCTTAACCGCTAGGCCATCTTTCCAGCCCTAGTTATCCTTTTTTGTTTTCTTTATTTTTATTTATTTATTTTTTTTGTCTTTTTGAGGCAGGGTCTCCCTGTAGTCCCAGCTGTCCTGGAACTCACTCTGTAGACCAGGCTGGCCTTGAACTCACAAAGATCTGCCTGCCTCTGCCCTCCCAAGTGCTAGGATTAAAGGCGTGTGCCACCACTCCCGGCTCTAGTTATCCTTTTTAAAAAATCACTTTATTAAGGTATAATTGACAAACAAAAATAGTTCCTGCTTTTGAATACTACTTAGTGAATGTGGAGATAACTTCCTCTGTGAAACCATCACAGTCCATGTGATAAATATATATATATATATATATATATATACATATATATATATGTGTGTGTGTGTGTGTGTGTATGTATATATATGNAAAAAAAAAAAAAAAAAAAAAAAAAAAGAAAAGGAGTGGGACTAGGGGGCAACCTTGGTGGATTCCTGACTTTAAGAGGAATGCTTCTAATTTTTCCCCATTTAGAATAATGTTGGCTCTGGGTTTGTTGTATATGGCTTTACTTATGTTGAGGAATGATCCCTCCAGTCCAATTCCCTCTCAGACTTTATTTATTTTTATTTTTTATTTATTATTTATTTATTTATTTTGTCTTTTCAAGACAGGGTCTCCCTGTAGCCCCAGCTGTCCTGGAACTTATTCTGTAGACCACGCTGGCCTTGAACTCACAAAGATCCCCCTGCCTCTGCCTCCCAAGTGCTAGGATTAAAGGCGTGCACCACCATGCCCTGCCTTCTCAGACTTTAAACATGAAGGCATGTTGAATTTTGTTAAAGGGTTTATAATACAAACATTTAAATATTCAGTGATTGTAAGATTTCTTTTTTGGCGGGGGGTCTTTTTGAGACACGGTCTCCCTGAAGCCCCACCTGTCTTGGAACTTGCTCTGTAGACCAGGCTGGCCTTGAAATCACAAAGATCCACCTGCCTCTGCCTTCAGAGTGCTAGGATTAAAGGTGTGCATCACCATGCCCCGCTGTTTGTAAGATTTCTATAGTTTGCAAATACTTTTCCCGTTTTATTTTTGTTTTTTTTTTTCTTTTCTTTTTTATACTTTCTTCTTTTTTTGTTTTTGTTTTTTACTTTTTTTCTACCATTTTATTTTTGTTCTCCAGTTATTCTTAAAGAATTGTAGAGAAACTCCACAACCAAAAATTTTGTATTCAACAAAAATTAATTTTTTCAGTGAAAAAAAAGGCTTATGTGTAAAAGTATTCCTCATTAGAATCATCTTAAATGTTTCCATTTTATCCATGAGGTAAATATCCCCCATCAAATGTTGAAGTGTCACAGATAGAATATGAAGTTTTCAAGATGTAACTGATAAGTCTTCATGAGCCACACATTGCCTCATAGTTTGAGTCTAGTAATTGAATAGGGTACATTCGTCAGAGATGACCACTCAGACAGAGACACGGAGGAAAAACACCTGCGTTGGGGAAAAGGCAAGGTTTTTAAAATTATTTTTGTTTTGTTTTGTTTCTCCAGGTCACCTGGCTGTGCTCAGAGTGGGGCTGGCTCTGCACCTGATCTTGCTTGGGTTTGGTGGTTGGTGGGTTAGCTGTGGTAAAGCCACTGGGTCTACTCTGCACCTCAGGAGGGAGCTGAGGCTCACCTCAGTTCTCAGCCCAATTTGCACTGGCTCTTTTGAGACACAGCCGGCCTGGATCTGTCACTCACCCCTACAGGCTTTGAACGTTTTGTTTTGTTTTTTTCTGTGGTACACCGGTTGCCTCAAGAGTACCTAGTTCCCTGCAGCCCCAGGTCACCCTGAGGCTTCCATCTCTTCCTCCCAGCTTGAGGGAGATAGGAAGCGATCTCCTTAGTGGACCTGAAGCCACAGACCAAGGTGCACTCCCTGCTTGGGCAGGTGTCATCTCTCTTGGACTCTGCACATGCTCCTTCTGGGCTTCACATCCTCCAGGCCCTGTTGCCCCTGCGACCTCTGCTGTTCCCAGCCTGGGGTTGCCAGTGGCTTTAGTGGGGCTGTGGGGGTGGGGGTGGGGTTGTTTCCATCCTCTCTTCCCTCATGTTACCAGGCTCCACACAGCCCCCTAGTAGCCCCTGGCCAAATCCCCTACCCTAACCTCTGGGGGTGGAGCACAACACCTGCAGGCCACCTCAGCTGTGCCACCCCCACTGGCCCCAGGTGCCAGTGCATTTGTGAGTGGAAGTTACCGTTCCCCTAAGTCCTGCTGGCATCTCACTGCCATGATTACCCTTTACTGCCCTGTTGCTTCAGTGGGCCTGACCCACTCATGGGTTGTAGCCTCCCTTGCCACCAACCCCTGGCACAGCCAGCATCTTTGTTTTTGCTGAGAAGCACCCCCCTAAAAAAAAAAAAAAACAAATGAAAGATGAAATAATACAGTGATAAAACAAACCTACAGAGACAGTGAGAAACAAACATGCACTGCACATTCACACGTCCTAGGATCCCAAACTTTGGGATATAGAGGGCAGAGTGATGTCTTACACTTGACCCTGGGATGCTGGATCAAACTCTCATCTGAATCCCCAGGATTTGTCCCTACAGAAGGTGCCCAACCAGACCTAACCTCTGGAGGGTTTCAGAAACAGATGACTTTCTTTTTTTTTTTTATGTGTATGAATGTACTGTCTGCATGTAGGTTTGTGCACCCATGTCATGCAGTGCCGTGGAGGTCAGAAGAGGGTGTTGGATTCCCCTGGAACTAGAGTTAAAGACGGTTCTCATTCGCCATGTGGGTGCTGGGGATTGAACCTGGGTCTTCTGCAAGAGCAATTGGCACTCTTAACCGCTAGGCCATCTCTCCAGCCCAACAGATGACTTTCTATGATGTTTAAAAATCTTTTGGGCCGGGCATGGTGGCACACGCCTTTAATCCTAGCACTTGGGAGGCAGAGGCAGGCGGATCTTTGTGAGTTCAAGGCCAGCCTGGTCTACAGAGTGAGTTCCAGGACAGCTGGGGCTACAGGGAGACCCTGTCTCAAAAAGACAAAAAAATAAAATAAAAATCTTTTGGGGTGGGGTGTCGGAGCCCATTGGGGCATCAAGGCAGCAGAGAACACCGGAGCTCTGGCACATCTCAGAGGTCACCTCCCCTAGGAGCCTGTCCAAATTTGCTCCCTCCACTCTGGTCCAGAACTGAGACACCCCTGAGGTCTGGGTCTAATTCTCTGGGATTCCCAGTCAGGGAACCAAATGTATTAGGGTAATTTCACCAGAGAAGACCACTCAGACACAAAATATGGTCAATAGAAAGTCTTGACTTTCTGACTAAGCTGAGTACTACACACCAGACCCTCTGTCCAGGGTGTGTAGGGCTGAGTCACAGTTGGGAGGCATTTATGTAGAAAAACCGTATTCAGGGGTGGAAAGTTTAAGTTCCCAAACTTAGGGGTGGTAAATACCTCTAATTCCTATTTTCAAAAGCAAGCCAAGCATAAAGTACAGAAGCCATGCAGAATGAGTTTCTAAGCAACCAGGTACATGTTGACCTATTCTCAAAACTCCTGCCCAAGTTCAATCGAATTAAACTTTTCTTTTATTACCATACTTCGAGTTAAGTTTTAACTACTGGGCCCAGCTGAGACTTATAATATGGCATAGCTATGGGCAATCATGAGGTGCCTTATCATACTGGGGAATGGCATATCAACTGCATTCAAAGTCCAGTTCTAGCTATGCTTTACTAAAATATTACAATATTACTATGTCATATGATAATTAAGCTTTTTTTTAACTTACGGCTTTATTTTTGCTCAAATTCAGAGGGTACCATCCATATAATTAAGCTTTATACATAATGATGTATGTAACTAAGTTATAGCTTGACATTAATATGAAATGTATGATTTATCAAAAAGCAAATTATTAAATACTCTGCAAAGGAAATGTACAAGGAACAAGGTCTGAGATACATAGGTATCTCTAAAAGTTTTGTGTTTGTATTTGAAATTATTTCTTTTATCAAGACACTAAGTGTATATTGGAGGTTTATTAAAAACAGTTTATAAGGAAGGAAGCCAATGTTTTGGTTGAATATCTTTCCAGACATTTGTCAAACATCACTTTATATGTCCTGAATCTCATTGTAAGTACAGAGCTCATTTTTTGCATCTGATTGTTATAAGTGATACAAGTAAGATTGTTTTTTTTTTTCCTCTTTCAGTATTGTTGCCCAGCCATGCTAAATAATTTTCTGGATACTTCTAAATTAGAACAGTCATTTTCTGAAATCGAAGTTAATACTGATTCAGATAAAGGAAAACTAATTATGCTAGTTAATGACTTTTATTATGGAAAACATGAAGGAACTGGCGATGAAGAGGCGAAGATTAGCACAACTTTTAAATGCTTTAGTTGCTCAAAAGTTCTTAAAAGTAATATTAGGTATGTAAATACTTTTTTGTTTAAAGTTAAATGATAATTTTGCATATTGATCTTTTAATATCAATGTTTTATTTTTCTTTCCTATCCTTGGTAAATCATTGTAATACTTTTTATTTTCTTGGGCTTTCTGAGACAGGGTCTCCCTGTAGCCCCAGCTGTCCTGGAACTTGCTCTGTAGATCAGGCTGGCCTTGAACTCACAGAGATCCGCCTGCCTCTGCCTCCCGAGTGCTGGGATGAAAGGTGTGAGCCACCACACCTGGCACCATTCTAATACTTTTTTTAAGAAGGAAGGCTGTTTGTTATGCTGAAAGTTTCTATATTCCTGTGTTTTTTCATAGTTTGAACCCTGGATCTGCTTGGTTATTATTTTTTAGATAGGTTAAGTAAGGGCAGGAATTAATTTAATTTACCGTAACTTAAAATTATACCTTTTTCTCTTACATTTTCCAGTTGCTTTGAATCTTACTTTTTTTTTTTTTTTTGGTCTTTTTGAGACAGGGTCCCCCTGTAGTCCTAGCTGTCCTGGAACTCACTCTGTAGACCAGGCTGGCCTTGAACTCACAATGATCTGCCTGCCTCTGCCTCTGCTAGGATTAAAGGCGTGCACCACCACGCCCGGCTGAATCTTACATTTCTGTGTATCATTTAATCCCATTGTTTTGATCCCATTGTTTTTTGGCCTGTAATAAGGCAGAAACATCATGGAGAAAGAGCATGGTGAAGTTAAAGCTGTTCATCTGGCAGCCAAGAAGGAAAAAAAGCAAGACAGGGAAGTGCCAGAGGCATGTACATCTTTCCAGGACATGCCTCCAGTCACCTCCCCAACCTAGACCCCACCTCCCAATAATGCCATCATATTATAAATCCATTAAGGGATTAATTGGTTGATTAAATCAGAATTCTCAGGAACCAATCATTTCCTAAAATGCCTGTCAGCTGGTGTCTTGTATCCAAGCTCTCAGTACAAGACCCTTCAGGGAATGTCTCAGATTCAAGCTACACCAGTTGGTTATAGTAGTAAGTCATCATTTTTAAATAAAATGAAATTTTCTTACACTTATGAGCAGTAATATTTTTATTACACACATTTTGACAATAGTGCATTTCAGTACTTTTAAAAAAGAACCATAATGGGGGCCGGAGAGATGGCCTAGCGGTTAAGAGCACCGACCGCTCTTGCAGAGGACCTGGGTTCGATCCCCAGCACCCACATGGCGGCTGAGAACCGTCTGTATCTCCAATTCCAGGAGAACTCCAGTTCCAGGGGAATCCGAGACCCTCTTCTGACCTCTGCGGCATTGCATAACACGGGTGCACAGACCTACATGCAAAACAGTACATTCATACACATAAATAAATAAAATAAAAAATTTAAAAAAAATTAAAAAAAAAAAACCATAATGGTATAATCTTTGATCCCAACACTGTGGAGGCAGAAGCAGGTAGACCTCTATTATTTCCAGGCCAGCGTACTCTCCATAGTGAGTTCCAGGCCAGCCAGAGCTACATAGATCCTATCTAAAAAGGGGGAAAAAAAAGATTTCTATGAGTCACGCTGCTTTTTAAAAACATATACATATATTTTTTTTCTTATGTGTATGAGTGTTTTTCTTCCATGTAAGTACACCCATGCATGCAATGCCTGTGGTAGCCAGAAGAGGACATTGGCTCCCCTGGAACTGGAGTTTATAAAATTGTTACCTGCCTTATGGGTGCGGGGAACCGAATCTAGGTGCTGTGGAAGAAGAGCCAGTGCTTTTAACTGCTGATCCATTTCTTGTGCCCTGAGTCATGCTGCTTTAGATGGTAGTTTCCTTTAATTATTTTATTTTGAAAGGCAAATAATATTTTTTGTATGTATGGAAAAGAAGCTTGCTATTTTAATTTACCAGGAGTAAGTATATATCTGAAGTAATGGTATAACTATCATTAACAAACTAGTGGTATTTTATACTGGGCATATTACTGGATTTTTTTTTTTGGTCTTTTTGAGACAGGGTCTCCCTGTAGCCTCAAACTGTCCTAGAACTCACTCTGTAGACCAGGCTGGCCTTGAACTCACAAAGATCTACCTGCCTCTGCCTCCCAAGTGCTAGGGTTAAAGGCGGGCGCATTACTGGATTATTTTTAAAACAAAAATTGGAAAATATATTAATGAGCTAAATGAATTTTAAGCATTCTTTTTTCTTTTGAGGCATGGCCTCATGTAGTCCAGGGTGTTTGCTATGGAATAGAGGGTGACTATGACTTTTTGATTCTCCTGAGCTGGGATTATAGGCATGTAATACCATGCTCAGTTTATGTGGTACAATGGAATGAACCCAAGACTTCATGTATGCCAAGCAAGAAGTCCACCAATTCAAGTCACATCCCAACCCTGAAATTAAAATTGTAAAAATACTACAAACTTTTTGCTTGATGATGGAATCTGCTGGGTTACTTAGGCTGGCTTTGAGCTTATAACCTCAAATGAATTCTCCTTTCTCAGCTTCCTGGTAGTTGAGTCTTCAGGCACATGACACCAAGACCAAATCAAATATTCACTTTTTTTTATTGATTTTTATTTTTTTTATTTTTCAAATATTCATTTTTCTAGAGGGCTTTAAAGGTCTTAGAATAGTAATGTTGGCACACGCCTTTACTCCTAGCACTCGGGAGGCAGAGGCAGGCGGATCTTTGTGAGTTCAAGGCCAGCCTGGTCTACAGAGTGAGTTCCAGGACAGCTGGGGCTACAGGGAGACCCTGTCTCAAAAAGACTAAAAAAAAAAAAAAAAAAGAAATAGTAATGTAGTAATGTGATTTTTTTTTCCTTGTTATAAGACTGCATTTTACACCTGTTTGACAATCATTTCTAGGTTCATGAACCACATGAGACACCACTTGGAACTTGAAAAGCAGAGCATTGAGAGCTGGGAAAACCACACCACCTGCCAGCACTGCTTCAGGCAATACCCCACACCCTTTCAGCTGCAGTGCCACATCGAGAGTACACACACACCCCATGAGTTTTCTAGTAAGTGACATCTTCATAGAACTCCTGCATATTATAGAATTTGATTGACTGTGAGGGAATCTTATGAATTATGATGGAGGGAAATAATCATAAATAGACCTTATAATTTGATAGCAAAATTGAAAAAAACATTTGAACTCATAAAGTTAAAATTTGTCAATAAAATTCAAATCTTCTCATCAATAATTCTTTAGTAGGAATTCCTTGCATAATTCATTGTTTTGAAGTGAAGACTAAATGTTTTGGATTGCATAACTTTCATTTAAAATCATTGGTCTAGCCAGGCGTGGTGGTGGTACACGCCTTTAATCCTAGTACTTGGGAGGTAGAGGCAGGCGGATCTTTGTGAGTTTAAGGCCAGCGTGGTCTACAGAGTGAGTTCCAGGACAGCTGTGGCTATAAGGAGACCCTGTCTCAAAAAGACCAAAAAAATAAATAAAAAAAAATAAAATCATTGGTCTAAGGGGCTAGAGAGATGGCTCAGTGTTAAGAGCAGTGACTGCTCTTGTAGAGGACGTAGGTTTGGTTCCTAGCATCCATATGGCAGCTAATAACTATCTATAACTCCAGTTCCACGGGAATCCAATGCCCTCTTCTAGCCTCTGTGAGCATTGTACAACATGGGTGCATTTATACACATGGAGGCAGTATACTCATACACTTAACAAAAATAAAAACAAAATAATTAAAAATTTTTAAATCATCGGTCTTGATTTATACTTAATATGAAAACTGTGGTGGCAGTTAACACAGTGTGGGAACTATATAGTTTGCATTCAGATCCCAGCATTGCTTCTTTTTTTTCTACTGGTTTTTATTTTATTTTATTTATTTTGTATGTGTATGAATGTACTGTCTGCATGTAGGTTTGTGCACCCCTGTTGTGCAATGCTGCAGAGATCAGAAGAGGGTGTCGGATTCCCCTGGAACTTGAGTTAAAGACAGTTGTCAGCTGCCATGTGGGTGCTGGGGATCAGACCTGGGTCCTCTGCAAGAGCAATTGGCGCTCTTAACCACTAGGCCATCTCTCTAGCCCCTTCCCCCCAGCATTGCTTCTTAATACAACTGGGATATCTCAGGCAAATTACTTAATCTTTCTATATTCTGGTTTCTTGTCTGAAAAATGGGGACAAAAATAGTAGTTCCTCCTTCATTAGTATTATACGAATTAAATAAACTAAATAATGTCCTTAGACCTATGTTTTGTTTGTTTGCAGTAGTAGGGATTGAACTAGGGCATTAAAAATGTTGGTGAGAGGGGGCTGGAGAGATGGCCTAGCGGTTAAGAGCACCAACTGCTCTTGCAGAGGACCCAGGTTCAATCCCCAGCACCCACATGACAGCTAAGAACTGTCTGTAACTCCAATTCCAGGAGAACTCCAGTTCCAGGGGAATCCGAGACCCTCTTCTGACCAATGCGGCATTGCATGACACGGATGCGCAAACCTACAGGCAGACAGTACATTCACACACATACAAAAAATAAATAAATAAATAAATAATTTTTAAAAATTGTTAAAATGTTGGTGAGGTAAGCTACCACCAAACTACATCCTTAGTTCCTCAGAATGGTGTTACAGAATCAATAGTGGTAGAGTTTGTTTTACCCACCCGCACTATTACTACTACTAGTAGTATTACTCAACTCCTTATTGTTATGGTTGAACAAAATGCATCTTTTTTTTTAATATGCATGTGAGAAGTGGCATAATATATTTTTTCCTTTTCAGCTATTTGCAAAATCTGTGAACTGTCATTTGAAACAGAACATATTCTTTTACAACATATGAAGGATACTCATAAACCTGGTGAAATGCCATATATTTGTCAGGTATACATGTTTATTGTCTACTTGGGTTTCTGTTCAATGTTTGTGTGCCATGAAATAGTATTATTCTTTTGATGTCTGAACCATTTAAATAATTAGTGCGCTAAAATGAAAAGCCTCTACATTAGTAAAATTCTCCCTTGGTTGAACTCATGAATTGTATGTGGGAGTGGTGGCCTGGATTTAGCCCTTAGGCTGTATTTCACTGACTATAGTTCTAGATAAATACCTTAATGGAGAAAGAGAAACATGAGCTTATCATATAGGGAAGAATATAGACATGTCAGGGAAATAGGAAATATTCTTATTGTAGTGAATCTAAATATTTTTGACAAGTGTTTTTCCAGAGTTTAAAGTGACTCCCAGTAATAAGAAATCTGCACAAACATAAATTGTTACTTAGCCTTTTAAATCTAAAGAAGAAAATACTATTTCATACACCAGTAAAAAAAAAAAACAACTGCTATAGGACAAGTGGTGTCAGAGCTGTAAATTTTAAGTCAAGATAAGGAATGGTAGACCTGAAAAGAAAAAAGTCTAGATCTGATTTGAAATACCTCTAGTGCAGGATGTTCCCCTGAACCAAGGTTTATCATTGCTAACTTGATGTAAATTATATATAAGTTATAAAATTTATGTTAAACTTAACCTTATTTATATTTCTAGGTTTGCCAATTTAGATCATCAGTATTCTCTGATGTAGAAACTCATTTTAGAGCATCCCATGAAAACACTAAGAACTTGCTATGTCCATTTTGCCTCAAAGTCAGTAAAATGGCAACCCCTTACATGAATCATTACATGAAACATCAGGTGAGATTTAGACTTTCTTATTTGTTCAAATTGTCTTATTGAAATGATATACATATACTTAGAACATAGTGAAAGTTATTTTGGACAGAAAACAGTGTTCAGAATAACATGGTTAATTTATAGTTTATGCTGATTGAAATATCCACTTCCTTTCTTTCCTGCTTTCTGATAATACTGAGGTTCATAACTAGTGAAAGTTCTAAAACATAGCTAGAAATACGAACCACACAGTAGAGGGAAAATGTGAAAATGAGTGGAATGTATAAGCCGAATATTTTGGACCCAAAAGTGATAGGAATTGTGGCCAGGAAAAGGATTTGAACTGAGCAAGTTAAGTTCAAGGGCTCACAACCCTTTGATTTTTCCTTCTGTTCATTCTTTCCACTACCTAGTCCACTTTTCCACCTAGTCCAGTTTCTTTTGTTATGAAAAGATGCAATTGTCATCCTTGACCAGGATGGTTTCTGTTAGTAGCTGATTAAAAAAGGCAACAGCCACCCTGAGTCTTATTACCAGATATGTGATATATTAGCCACCCAATGTGGATGCTGTAAACTAAACTTGAGTCCACTGAAAGAACATCAAGTGCTCTTAAATTCTGAGCTGTCTCTCCAGCTGTGAGATTTTTTTTTTAGTTCTTTCTTTAAAAATTTTTTTTATTAATTTTTATTTATTTCTGTATGTGTATGAATGTACTGTCTGCATGCAAGTCTGTGCACCCGTGTCGTGCAATGCCGCGGAGGTCAGAAGAGGGTGTCGGATTCCCCTGGAACTGGAGTTCTCCTGGAATTGGAGTTTCAGATGGTTCTCGGCCGCCATGTGGGTGCTGTGGATCGAACCCGGGTCCTCTGCAAGAGCGGTCGGCGCTCTTAACCACTAGGCCATCTCTCCAGCCCCTAGTTCTTTCTATATTCTCGATGGTAGTCCTGTGTCAATTGTATAGTTAGGAAAGCTTTTCTCTCATTCTGTAGCTTTTCCCTTTACTCTCAGAAAGTCCTTGCCTATCCATGTAGTGTTTTCCCCCTTTTTATGCTGTCAGTTTCAGAGTTACCTGTCTCACATTAAGATCTTTGACACATTTGGAGTTGATTTCCACGTAGAATGAGAAAAACAGAGAAGAGGGAGAGGGAGGGGGGAGATCTAGATTCATTCTATGTGTGGATATCTAGTTTTGCCAGCACCATTTGTAGAACATACTGTCTTTTCTCCAATACATATATATTTTTGCATCTTTGTTCAAAAATCAGGCAGGTGTAGCTACAGGGATTTATATTCTCTTTGGGTCCTCTGTTATGTTCCATTGATCTATGCATCCATTTCTGTTAAGAATGGCATTGGAATTTTTATGGTGATTGCATTGAATCTATAGATAGCTTCTGGTAGTATAACCATTTTCATAATAGTAATTCTTCCAATTCATGAACATAAAAGGTCTTTGTAGCTTTTAGTGTATTCTTCAATTTCTTCAGTGTTTTAAAGTTTTTGTTCCTGGCTGGGCATGGTGGCGCATGCCTTTAATCCTAGCACTTGGGAGGCAGAGGCAGGCAGATCTTTGTGAGTTCAAGGCCAGCCTGGTCTACAGAGTGAGTTCCAGGACAGCTGGGACTACAGGGAGACCCTTTTTTTTTTTTTTTTTTTTTTTTTATTTTTTTATTTGTGTGTATATGTGTAGGTATGTATATATTTATTTATGAATTATATATATGCATGTGGACACACATGTGCCATGGCAAATGTGTGGAGATCACAAGACAGCTTTCAAGAGTCAATTTTGTCCTTTTACCATGCATATTCCAAAATGAATCTTAGATTGTCAGGGTTGGAAACAAGTACCCTTTCATGACTTTTTTTTGAGGCAGTTGTGATGGATTGTATTTTATTTATTTCTATTTTTATGTGGATAAGTGCTTTGCCTGCTTTTTGTGGTAAAAGGTATTGCACATGGAGGAAAAAGAGGGGTGATCGAGTAAATTGTATTTTTTATTTCTTTCTCAGAGTGTTTCTTACTAGTATATAGGAAAGCTACTGAGTTATGTTAATTAATATGTCAAATTTTTGTATTCTGCTTTTTGCTGAAAACATTTATGAGACCTAAGAATTTTCTGTTTAGGGTCTCATGTATAGAATCATATCTTGTTTTTTTTTTTTGGTCTTTTTGAGAAAGGGTGTCCCTGTAGCCCCAGCTGTCCTAGAACTCACTCTGCAGACCAGGCTGGCCTTGAACTCACAAAGATCCGTCTGCCTCTGCCTGCTGAGTGCTAGGATTAATAAAGGCGTGCACCACCACGCCCAGCAGAATCATATCATTTTAAAATTTTTTTTTATTTTTATGTGTATGAATGTGCTGTCTGCATGTAGGTCTGTGCACCCATGTCGTGCAATGCCGCGGAGGTCAGAAGAGGGTATCGGTTTCCCCTGGAACTGGAGTTCTCCTGGAATTGGAGTTACAGACGGTTCTTAGCCACCATGTGGTTGCTGGGGACCGAACCCGGGTCCTCTGCAAGAGCAGTTGGTGCTCTTAACCGCTAGGCCATCCCTCTAGCCCCAAATCATATCATTTATAAATAAGGATACTTCGATTCTAACTTTCCTATTTGTATCCCTTTAATTTCTTTTTTGTCTTAATACTGTAGCTAAGGCTTCAAGTACTATTATTAAATAAGAATAGAGGGGCTGGAGACATGGCTCAGTGGTTAAGAGCACCGACTGCTCTTGCAGAGGACCCGGGTTCGATTCCCAGCACCCACATGGCGGCTAAGAACCATCTTTAACTCCAGTTCCAGGGGAATCTGACACCCTCTTCTGACCTCCACAGCATTGCACGACACAGGTGCCCCAACCTACATTCAGACAGTACACTCATACACATAAAAAATAATAAATAATTAAAAAAAAATAAAGGCACGTGCCACCACGCCTGTCCTAAGATGGTTTTTAGCGGCCATGTGGGTGCTGGGCATCGAATGCTGGTCCTCTACAAGAGCAGTCAGTGCTGTTAACTGCTGAGCCATTTCTCCTGACCCATTTTTTTAAATATAGACACTTGCAGCTATCAATTTTGTTTTGGTCTATTTGATACAGGGTTTCCCTTTAGCCCCAGCTGTCCTGGATCTCACTATGTAGACCACGCTGGCCTTGAACTCACAGAGATATGCCTGCCTCTGCTTCCTGAGTGCTACGGTTAAAAGCATGTGCCACCACTCCTGGCTGAATTTCCTTCTTAATACTGTTTTCATTATATCCTATAGGTTTTGGTATATTAATGTTTTCATTTTCATTTAAGTCGCAAAATTTAAAAATTTTTCTTAGTATTTTGAGAGACCCATTATTCAGCATTTTGTAATGTGTTGTTCAGATTTCATGAGTTTGGGTATGTTCTTGTTGATTTCTGATTTCTGGTTTTCTTCCATTGTGATGAGATAGAATACAAGAAACTTCAATTTTCCTGTGCTAGGATTAAAGGCGTGTGCCACCACACGGGGCTTGTTTTGTGTTTTTACAGACATGTGATAAAGTGAATATATCATTATTTCTATTTTATAGAAGGGGAAACAGAGTTTTATAGAGAATAACTTGTCCAATATCAAATTCCTCAACAAATGGCAGGGACTAAAATTGGTTTGGAGCCCAAACTTTTTCCACAGACTCAAATTCCACAATGATAGGCAATAAGGTGGTGATTATAGATAGTTGAAATTACCTTTGGAAAAAAATCCTTCAAATCATCCAAACAGTATAGTATGCTTGTCAAAAAATTTAACACAGATCTTTTTATGTATCCTTGGAATAAATCATTGTATTTTTGGTTAGACAACATCTTAGGTAGTTTTGTTTTTTGAGACAGGGTCTCACTATGTAGTGCTGGTGGACTGCAATTCACTATGTAGACCAAGCTGGCCCCAATCTCAAAGAGATCCACCTGCCTTTGGCTCTCAAAGGCTGGGATTAAAGGCCCTGCTACAGCATACTATTTTTTTAAATTTTATTTATTTTTGTATGTGTATGAATGTACTGTCTGCATGCAAGTCTGTGCACCCGTGTCATGCAATGCCGCGGAGGTCAGAAGAGGGTCTCGGATTCCCCTGGAACTGGAGTTCTCCTGGAATTGGAGTTACAGACGGTTCTTAGCCGCCATGTGGGTGCTGGGGATCGAACCTGGGTCCTCGTGCAAGAGAAGTCGGTGCTCTTAACCGCTAGGCTATCTCTCAGCCCCCCAGAATCCATTTTTAAGAATGATACGGTATACATTATCTTTGGTAAATTGCAAGCATACATGTATGAAAAAGATAGGCAATATTTAAGTTTAGTTAGCTTGAATATTAGATTCATGTCTCCCACCCCAGGGCACTAGGAGAATGTTCTAGTTAAATGTTCACCTAGTTAAAATGTGCCTGCTGCTCATATGTATTCCATCCGTCTCTTGCTGCCTGACTCCTATTTATTTATCAATTATTTATTCAGCCTAATATATACCAAGGACCATTTTAGGTATTGGGAATATTGAAGTGAGAAAGCTATTTTTGCCCTCTGGAATTTGCATTATAATGGATAAAGGTAGGTATAGGGGTATGTGTATATGAATTTAGAAAAAACACACTTAATGGTAACTACAATAGGAAGAAAATACAGATAAATAGGGACTTCTAAGGTCTTAGAAGAAATATGGTTCCTGACTCCTCTCTCTCTCCTCTCTCTCTCTCTCCTCTCTCTCTCTCTCTCT
>VZQC01010838.1:554479-565798 GCA_009823505.1 Rhizomys pruinosus
CACGCACGCACGCACGCACACACGCGCACGCGTGCGCTCGCACTTTTTTTTTTTTTTGTAAAGTAAGGTCCCACTATGTAACCCAGCTGGCCTCAAACTCTCCATGTTCCTACCTTACCAACTCCCAAGTGCTGGGAGAATGTCAAGGAAAATGAGGGGACAGAAGAGGAAAAGGAGCTCCCCTAACTTGAGTGTCAATGATTCCAGTACAATCAGCATTTGATGTAAAGACCGCTAACATAGCAACAAGATTTATTTTATTAAATGACATTTTCTTCATATGCTTGTATATGTGTATGTGTGTGGGTACACACCTGTCACAGAGCGTGTGTGAAGGTCACAGGACAACTTTCAAGAGTTGGTTCTCTCTTTTTACCATGAGGGTCATGGGGACCCAACTCAGGTTGTTAGACTTGGTGCCAAGCACCTTTATTGTTGAAACCATCTCCTTAGCTCCTAATATATCTTTTTTTTTTCTTTTGTCTTTTTGAGACAGGGTCTCCCTGTAGCCCCAGCTGTCCTGGAACTCACTCTATAGACCAGGCTGGCCTTGAACTCACAAAGATCCGCCTGCCTCTGCCTCCCAAGTGCTAGGATTAAAGGCGTGCGCCACCACGCCCCACTTCTCCATATGCAATTGTAAGGATTTGGTTTTTAATCTGGGATAGAAGCCAATAATGGATTTCATAGTTTATATGTAGAAAATGAAGAGGACAGCCTGATCAGACTGGGCAACTTCGAAAATGTTATTAATTACAGTGGAGAAGGCTGGAAAAAAAATATTTGTTAGAGAAGATGTGGACTTTGATTTGGGGACATACTTGAATTTAAGTCAGTTGACATCACCAAGAGGTGTGCAGCCCACAGACTGAGTTCTAGAAATTTGGACAACAAAAGGTTAGCAATATGAACCAGCAGAGTACACTTGAGGTATGACCAATGATGTGAGAGGACCACCACACCAGGGGGTGGCTGTGTTCTTGCAGCATACAAAGTGATGTCCTATCTGTAAAATGTGGGTGCTAACTTGAATTATATTTTGCTTATATCCAAATACCACTATAATTATAAAGGTCTCAGGGCTGGAGAGATGACTCCGTTGTTAAGAGCACTTGATATTCTTGCAAAGGACCCAGGTTCAATTCCCAGCATCTACATGGTAGCTAACAACCATTCTTAACTCCAGTTCCAGGAAATCCAAATTCCCCTTCTGGCCTTTGTGGGCATTGCACACATGTGGTACACTTACATACAGGCAGGCAAAACACTCATGTAAATTAAAATTAAATAATTTTTTAAATATCCAGGTCTAGAATGAATTCTGTAATTTATAGAGGTTATAACTTGTGTATAGTTAGCAGGTGCAAGGACCTAGGTTTACTTCCCAGCACTGTATACATAAATATGTATTATTTAAATATGTTTATTTATAGAAAAAAGTTCTGTAGACAACTAAAATTTTAAAATGCTGTATTAAAGTTCTATATCTTATTTATTTATTTATCTATTTATTTATTTATTTATTTATTTATTTATTTAATTTATTGGTCTTTTTGAGACAGGGTCTCCCTGTAGCTCCGGCTGTCCTGGAACTCACTTTGTAAACCAGGCTGGCCTTGAACTCACAGAGCTCTGCCTGCCTTTGCCTCCCAAGTGCTGGGATTGAAGGCGTGCACTACCACACCCAGCTCTATTATCTTTTTAAAAATATTTTATTATTTTATTTTATGTGTATCGCCTGCATGTGCATAAACCCACCCATGCCAAGCAATGCCTGTGGAGTGAGAAGAAGGTGTTGGATTCCTCTAGAACCAGAGTTATGAATGGATGATTGTTAGCTACCATGTGGGTGCTAGGAATCAAACTCAGGTCCTGTGCAAGAGCAATTGGTGCTCTTACCTGCTGGATACTCTCCAGCTATCCCTGTATCTTTCTTTTTAATGCTATGTGTGGATTATGATTCCTGAAAAACTTGAGAGCATATTTAATTGATTCTAGAAAGTCCTGGCTAATAATAGCTTCTCAGTGTTATTCTTAGAGAATGTTACCTAGGGGGCTGGAGAGATGGCCTAGTGGTTAAGAGCGCCAACTGCTCTTGCAGAGGACCCGGGTTTGATTCCTAGCACCCACATGGTGGCTAAGAACTGTCTTTGACTCCAGTTCCAGGGGAATCCAACACCCTCTTCTGACCTCGGTATTGCATGACACGGGTGCACATACTTACATGCAGATAGTACATTCATATACATAAAAAAATAAAAATAAATCTGAAAACTAAGAGAATCTTACCTAGAATGATTACTTTATGAACTGAATTGAAATTAATGTTACATATAACTGGAGAATAGCAATATCCATTTTTATATTTTTAGAAATGACATCATGCCAGGTATGGTGGCTCACACCTTTAATCCCAGCACTTGGGAGGTAGAGACAGATCTCTGTGAGTTCAAGGCCAGCCTGGTCTACAGAGCGAGCTTCAGGCCAGCTGGGACTAAAGGGAGACCCATTCTCAAAAAGACAAAAAAAAAAAATAAATGATATCAGAATAATTATATACTCATATTTGTAAAATCTAAAAAAACAACTCTGACAAGTGAGGTGTGATGGGTGAAGCAGTAGGATCAGCACAAATTTGAGGCTAGCCTAGACTGTAGAATGAAACTGTCTCATAAAACAAAATACTGAAAAACACATGACTGGGACAGATTTGTCATGTGTTAGAGAGTATAGTTTGCTTTACCTGCATATTTTCAAGCTCAAGAAGCTTCAGACTTGAGCTGGGCATGTAGTTCAGTGATAAAGTTCATGGTTATCACTGGGGTTCCATCCCCAGCATGCCCACTGTATTAGTCACTTTTCTGTTGCTGTGGTAAAGCACCATGACCAAGGAACTTATAAAAGGAAGAGTTTATTTGAGCTTGCAATTGACGGTTCTAGGGAATAAGAGTCCATTTTGGCAGGAGGCATGGCGGCTGGATCTGGAGCAGCAAACTGAGGGTCACATCTCGCAATGAGCACAGGAAGCAAAGAGAGCAACTGTAGACCACGAGGCTTGTTAAACTCACTAAGCCTGCCCCCAATAATATACTTCCTCTAGCATGGCCACACCTTCTAAGACCTCCAAAAACAGTGCCACCAACTGGAGACAAATGTCTGAATACTTACAGCCTATGGGGGACACTCATTCAAACCACCACACCCACAAAAGCTTCAGATTTTACCTTAGTTATGTCTAGCTTATTAATCATTCCCACTTACCTGCTTTTCTTGGAGCTATCACTATGTTCAGTCTATTAGTATCTGTTAAGGAATTTATTTCTCTGTAAAGTTTTACTTCCTGTTTAAATGGTTTAAAGACTGACCTTTGAAACTAGGATTCCAAGATTCAATATGGATTCAATACCTGTACCTTTACAGTGGTAAGGCAGTAGAATATGAAAGAGCCAAGGTTGAAGTTCTTACCCTGCCACTTAATGTGTATGACTTTGTGCTAGGTCTCTGTTTCCTCAGTTATAAAATGCAAATAATGGTGTCTGCTTTGAAGGTTGAAGGAGCTAAGCAAATTAATGTATGTGTAGACTACTGTGGTTTTGCTTTTCTTTTTAAAAGATTTTATTTTATTTTATTTTTCATGTGTATGAATGTACTGTCTGCATGTAAGTTTGTGCACCCATGTCGTGCAATGCCACGGAGGTCAGAAGAGGGTGTCGGATTCCCCTGGAACTGGAGTTAAAGATGGTTCTCAGCCGCCATGTGGGTGCTGGGGATCGAACCCGGGTCCTCTGCAAGAGCAGTCAGTGCTCTTAACCGCTAGCCCATCTCTCCAGCCCCAGAAGATGATTTTTTTTTAATTAATTTTATTTATTTCTGTATGTGTATGAATGTACTGTCTGCATGCAAGTTTGTACACCCTGTGTTGTGCAATGCCACGGAGGTCAGAAGAGGGTCTCGGATTCCCCTGGAACTGGAGTTCTCCTGGAATTGGAGTTTCGGACGGTTCTCGGCCGCCATGTGGGTACTGGGGATCGAACCCGGGTCCTTTGCAAGAGCGATCGGCGCTCTTAACTGCTAGGCCATCTCTCCAGCCCCGGTTTTGCTTTTCTTAAGACACACATAAATGCCTGTTCACTTTAGATTAGACAAGAGCAGACCAAAGAAATCATTCCATCAAAGTCCAGCTTAGTGAACCAATGAGTTATTGGCATTACTTACAGGAATATGGGTGACTTGCCCAGCTGCATCATCTAAAAGCCCCACTCAGTCTTGGGTGATGACTCATGAATGTTGCATCACTGCAGTCCACACACCAGTCAAGACTCCACTTCCTCCATACTCTAGCATCCCCCAAGACTAAGTGAAGCTGGTAGCTGGTAGGAGTGTGCAGGAAGGAAGGAGTTACTAGAATCTCATGGAAGGGTCTAAAGATGCCCTTGTACTTTAATTTTTTTTTATGTGTTCAAGTGTATTGCTTGCATGTGTGTTGGTGCACCTGTGTTATTCAATACCTGCAAAGGTCAGAAGAAGGCATTGGTTGGATTCCCCTGGAACTGAATTAGGGATAGTTGTTAGCTGCCATGGGGGGTGCTGAGAATTGAACCCGGGTCCTCTGCAAGACCAGCCAGTGTTCTTAACCACTGAGCCATCTCTCTACCCTTTCTATTTCTAAGAGAAAATGTTTATAGGTCCAATATTATGAGGCTCTCATGAAGATAATAATTACAGCTGTTCTGATTTCACTATGGCAATGCCATGTTCATGTCAGGCCTACAGGATAGAGTTCCACTACAACCACCTTATTCCACTTAGAGCATTCATTGGTTCACAGGAGCATGTGTCATAATTATCACTGGGTTTTGTTTTGTTTTTGGTATTTTTGAGACAAGGTCTCCCTTTAGTCCCAGCAAGCCTGGAGCTTGCTCTGTAGACCAGGCTGTCCTCAAACTCAGAGATCTGCCTGCCTCTGCCTCCCAAGTGCTGGGATTAAAGGTGTGTACCACCACACCCAGCACTAAAGATGGCTCTTAGCTGCCATGTGGGTGTTGGGAATCAAACCCAGATCCTCTGCAAGAGCAGTCAGTGCTCTTAACTGCTGAGCCATCTCTCTAGCCCCAGTTTTGGTATTTCTAAGCCACTTTATAGTGATGCTTAAAAAAGCAGCAGCCTGATTCTTACAATTCACAAGGCTAAGAGTGGGCATTAACTTCGAGACCCTGTTCCTTCTGAAGTCTCTCAGAATTGTACTCCTGAGAAGGGACCTGACTCATTATTTTTTTATTGAAATAATATCTCCAGCTGGGCGTGGTGGCGCACGCCTTTAATCCTAGCACTAGGGAGGCAGAGGCAGGTGGATCTCTGTAAGTTCAAGGCCAGCCTGGTCTACATAGCGAGCTTCTGGCCAGCTGGGACTAAAGGGAGACCCTGTCTCAAAAAGACCAATAAATAAATAANAAAAAAAAAAAAAAAAAGAGTATCTCCAGCATGAAATGGGGAAGTAGAAGTCAGGATCCGCCCTTCAGAGAATCTTCCCCTTTGAGCTCTAAGACTATAATATCACACAAAATTTACAAACGGATTTCTCTTGTTTGCAATGAGAAAAGCATGCTGCTATCAGCACTTTGATATGTAAAGCATGCAAACTCACATTCATATTCTATCTTACACTGTCTTGGTAGAGGGCAAGGAGGGGGTCTTAAGGGAGCTTATTTATATTATAAACAGTAACTTTTTGGTTGCAAGAGTAGGTTAAAGTCTTTAGTCCAGATTATACCACATTATAAATCATTCCTACAGTTATTAGTTTATTATCAGCTTTCTAGATTTTGTTTCTGACTTCATTTTTTTTTATTCTCTATGTGTATGAGTGTACTGTCTGCATGTAGGTTGGTGCACCCATGTCGTGCAATGCTGCGGAGATCAGAAGAGGGCGTCAGATTCCCCTGGAACTGGAGTCAAAGAGGGTTCTTAGCCACCATGTGGGTGCTGGGAATCAAACTCGGGTCCTCTGTAAGAGTAGTCGGTGCTCTTAACCACTGACTTCATTTTATTAATATTGAATGGCTATAGTCACCCCAATTTTTTATTCCAACCTTACCCAGCATTTTTACAATTTTATTTCTTCTCATTTTTTGTTGTGCTGGGGATTGAACTATGGGTTTCACACATACTCTCCCACCAAGCTACACCCCTAGCCTTAAAAAGTAATTTCTGGGGCTGGAGAGATGGCCTAGGGATTAAGAGCACTGACTGCTCTTGCAGAGGACCTGGGTTGGTCCCCAGCACCCACATGGCAGCTGAAAACCATCTTTAACTCCTCTAAGGGAATCCAACACCCTCTAATGACCTCCGCGGCATTGTACGAAACAGGTGCACAAACCTACATGCAGACAGTACAATCATACACATATGAAAATAAAATTAAAAAAATAATTTCTGGGCCAGGTGTGATGGCACACACCTTTAGTCCCAGCACTTATCAAGCAGAGGCAGGCGGATCTCTGTGAGTTCAGGGACAGCCTGGTCTACATAGCTCGTTCCAGGCCAGCTGGGGCTACAGGGAGAGCCTGTCTCGAAAAGACCAAAATTTTTGGCCAGGCGTGGTGGTGCACGCCTTTAATCCTAGCACTTGGGAGGCAGAGGCAGGCAGATCTTTGTGAGTCCAAGGCCAGCCTGGTCTACAGAGTGAGTTCCAGGACAGCTGGGGCTACAGGAAGACCCTGTCTCAAAAAGACCAAAAAAAATTTTTTTTTAATTTTCTCATAATTTTCTTAACTCAATATTTTTAGAGTCATTGTTGAATTGAATAGTAGCAAGGTTAGGTATACTATATACTATTAGATTTTCAGTGTCTCAGGCTCACCAGACTTATTTTCATGACAGTCAAATACTCATAATTTTTGTCTTTTTTTTTTATTGATGCTTTGTGTAATTCATACATCATTTTCCAATTCAGTTCAGGCATGTATCCCTTTCCCTTCCCCCCACCCCACCCCTACCCATCCCAGATCATGCATTCTGCCGTAACTTTTCATCTTTCTCTGTTTTTGTTTTGTTTTCATTTTTTTTAACAATAAGTGATAATTTGTGAGTACAAGCATCCTTTATGTAAAACCAATCTGCAAGCAGTTGTGCCCAAACCCACACAGCTCATGGGTCCCACCATCCAGCAGGGGGGGCCTGTATGTTCAATCAAGTTGATCAAATGAGTGTCTAGTCTATATTGCTGTAGTTTCACCATTCACCCCAATCGCAGCCCTTACATTCTGCCACGCCCCCTCTTCCGCAGATTGTTGCAAGTATACAGATGGTCTCTGGAATGCCAGAGAGTGTTACCAAGCCCACTAAACCATAATTTTTGTCTTTTTAAGACAGGGTCTCTGTAGCCCCAGCTGTCGTGGAACTTGCTCTGTAGACCAGGCTGGCCTTGAACTCACAAAGATCCGCCTGCCTCTGCCTCCCAAGTGCTTGGATTAAAGGCATGTGCCACCACACCCAGCTGCATATTCATAATTTTTTAAATTATTTTACTTTTTGCCAGGCATAGTGGCATGTTCTTTTAATCCCAGCACTCAGGAGGCAGAGGCAGGCAGATTCCTGTATCTTTTTATTTTTTTTATTTATGAGTATGAGTATGATTTTATTTTATTTATGAGTATGAATGTACTGTCTGCATGCAGGTCTGTGCACCTGTGTTGTGCAATGCTGCGGAGGTCAGAGGGTGTTGGATTCCCCTGAAACTGGAGTTCTCCTGGAATTGGAGTTACAGATGGTTCTCAGCCGCCATGTGGGTGCTGGGGATCGAACCTGGGTCCTCTGCAAGAGCAGTCGGTACTCTTAACCGCTAGGCCATCTCTCCAGCCCCAGATTCCTGTATCTTAAAGACCAGCTTGGTCTACATAGTTCCATTATTTTATTTTCTTTATCTGTATGAGTCTTATGCCTGCATGTGTGTAAGTCCACTCATGTCATAAAGTGCCCCCAGAGGACAGAAGAGGGTATTGGATCCCCTGGAACTGGAGTTATGGACAGTTGTTAGCCACCATATGGGTGCTGGAATTGGAACCTGGGTATTCTGCAAGAAGAGCCAGTGTTCTTAACTGTTGAACCATCTATCTATCCCTCCATCCCCCCAAATAGAGATTTATTTAATGTGTGTGCTCTCAAGTAGAGATCAGAGGACAACTTGCAGGAGTCAGGTTTTCCCTTCAATCATGTGGGTTCTGGGGATCCAACTTGTCAGGCTTGGTGGCAGGCATCATTACACACTGAGCCAATTTACTGACCCTCCTAAGTGATTTTGGTCATACTGGTTTTTTATAGTTTTGTAGCATTCTCCCTAAATTGTCTGGAACTTCTTGACTATACCACCTCTGAACTTGTGTAACCTTTTATTGCTTTGGTGTTTGACTACCTGGAATATTCTATCCTGAACCAACTTAGAGGGGCTGTTATGTATCTCTACTACCGTTTTTAATCCTCCACAGTAAAACACACCTGTCTATACAACTGTCATGTATAGTAGTATGGTCAGAGAGCAGCCTTGAAATAAAAGAATTTTGGGTTTAAATCCTGGATAATATATCTAAGCAGATGTTCAACCTTGAAAAAAATGACCTGTCCAATCTTGGCTTCCTCATTGGTGAAATTGTCTGTCATGGTAACTTTCATATATAACTTGGCAGGAACCTGTCAAAAGTAGGCCATAAATGCTGCTCATGTTGCTGCTGTTGCTGCCCTGCTCTGTCCTTTCGTTTATTTCTGTTCCTTCTGTTACTGTTATTTCTACCACCACTAATACTTAGGAGAGATCTTGTCAACCACAAGAGAGTCTTGCAATCCATCAGTGCAGTGCTTATTTATAATGTTGGCTTAAAGTTCCCAGGTAAAATACCTTCAACCATGCTGCTGGGTGGGTGGCATCAAGGTCTTTCAATTAAGTGCCATACAATTGTCTACGTTGGAAATGAGTATAGCTGTGGCTTTTCCTATCGAAAGCTATTAGGTGATACTGCCTTGTTAAAAAGGACTATAGAATCCTATCTCCTTTGGAAGGAAATATTCCTTTTGTGCTTAGGACAATCCCATTTTTTGAGGTGCTGGAGATTAAACTCAAGGCTTTGCATATGCTAAGTAACCATTCTACCACTTGGTTACATACCTAGCCCTTGGTAGCCCTGGCTGGCCTCAAACTCTCAGTCCTCCAGCCTCATACCTCCCCACTCCCAAGTTTTGGAATTATCTGTCACACTGATGAGAATCCCTTTGTAAACAGGTTTTTTGGCTGAGCACGGCACATCCCTGTAATATCAATGTGCAGGAGGTAGAGGCAGGATAGAGAGTTTGATGCCAGCCTGGGCTAATACTGTGAGGCCCTACTCCAAGAAAGAAACTAAGCTGGGCATGGTGGCACATGCCTTTAATCCCAGCACTTGGGAAGCAGGCAGATCTCTGAGTTCAAGGCCAGCCTGGTCTACATAGCGAGTTCCAGGACAGCCAGGGATACAGGGAGACCCTGTCTCAACAAGACAAAAAAAAAAAAAAACTAAAACATTTTATTACCAGGAATTCACTTCCAGAAATCTTAGGTACTTAATTCAGTGCCTTTATTTATTTATTTATTTAATTTATTTAATTTATTTGCTTTTGGTATTGTTTTTGAGACAGGGTCTCCCTGTAGCCTCAGCTGGCCTGGAACTCACTTTGTAGACCAAGTTAGACTTGAACTCAGAGATCCACCTGCTTCTGCCTCCCAAGTGCTAGGATTAAAAGCATGTGCCACCACACCCAGCATGAGCTGTTAGTTTTATGAGAACATGTTTTATCAATAGTGTCTTCCTTTGAAATAATTAAAAAGTTCCCTGCTTTCTCAGAAACTAAAGACATTGTCACTCAGTCTTAGAGTTGTTCTTTTTCCCTTGACCTCCAATTTCCTTTTTTTTTTTGACCTCCAATATCCTTCTTTGCCAGTATATTTACCTGAATAGACTCATTGTCACAAAGAGAAGAAAGTTTATTGGTTTATTTCATTCTTTCACTTATTGTACATGTATGAGTGTGTGCACATGTGCCATGACCCTCATGTGGAGGTAGAGGACAGCTTGCAGGTGTTACTCTCTTTCCACCATGTGGATCCCAGGGATCTAATACAAGTAAGTTGTCAGTCTTGGCAGCAAGCACCATTACCCACTGACCCACTGATGCATCTCACTGGCCTAGGTGAAAAGGTTAAAGTTGTATGAGCTTCTTTTTTTTAATTTTTATTTATTTTTATGTGTATGAATGTATTGTCTGCATGTAGGTTTGTGCACCCATGTCGTGCAATGCCGCGGAGGTCAGAAGAGGGTGTTGGATTCCCCTGGAACTGGAGTTAAAGACAGTTCTCTCACCTGCTGGGTGCTGGGGATCGAACCCAGGTCCTCTGAAAGAGAAGTTGGCACTCTTAACAGCTAGGCCATCTCTTCAGCCCTGTATGAGCTTCTTTATCTTTGGAAAAATATTGAGAATGGAATGAGATATTTCTATGTTTCTGTTTTTTTAAGATTTTTTAAATTTATTTTTGCATGTATATGAATGTACTGTCTGCATATAGGTTTGTGCACCCATGTCGTGCAATGCCGCGGAGGTCAGAAGAGGGTCTCAGATTCTCCTGGAACTGGAGTTCTCCTGGAATTGGAGTTACAGACGGTTCTTAGCCGCCATATGGGTGCTGGGGATCAAACCCAGATCCTGTGCAAGAGCAGTCGGTGCTCTTAACCACTAGGCTATCTCTCCAGCCCTTTAAAAGATTCTTTTGCTGGGCTTGGTGGCTCATGCCTTTAATTCCAGCACGCAGGAGGCAGAGGCAGGTGGTGAGTTCAAGGCCAGCCTGGTCTACATAGTGAGTTCCAGGCCAGCTGGGGCTATAGGGAGACACTGTCTCAAAAGTACCAAAATAAAGATTCTTTTATGTGTATGAGTGTTCTGCCTGCATGTATGTTAAGTGCACCAGATGTCTTATTGATTGATTTAAATGTCTTAAAGGCAACTATGTGAAATAATTTTAGAAGTTGATTTAATTCTCTGAGTAACTTGAAAGTGGCTCTGTGGTCCAGTCAATTCAGTTATAAATAAAAGAAATACATTAAACATATAATTGTTAAGTTTTACTATTTTTTTAAGTTTTGCTATATTTTTAAATTGTGTGCACGTGTGTGTTTGTGTGTGTACACTCTCAGGTGCCAGGGTCATCAAACCACCCCGGAACTGGAGTTAGAGAAAGTTGTGAGATGCCTGCCATGGGTGCTCAAAATCAAACTTTGATCTTTTTTTTTTTTTTTTTAA
>VZQC01010838.1:566036-576151 GCA_009823505.1 Rhizomys pruinosus
GGGATCGAACCCGGGTCCTCTGTAAGAGCAATTGGCACTCTTTAACCGCTAGGCCATCTCTCCAGCCCCAAACTTCAATCTTCTGTAAGAACAGAAAGTACTCTTAACCACTGAGCCATCTCTTCAGCCTCCAACACAGAATTACTTTTTAAACTAAATAACTGGGCCAGGTGTGGTGGCACATGCCTGTAATCCCAGCACTCGGGAGGCAGAAGCAGGCGGATCTCTGTGAGTTCAAGGCCAGCCTAGTCTACAAAGTGAGTTCCAGGACAGCTGGGACTACAGGGAGACCCTGTCTCAAAAAGACCCCCCCCCCCGGGGCTGGAGAGATGGCCTAGCAGTTAAGAGCGCCGACTGCTCTTGCAGAGGACCTGGTTTGATCCCCAGCACCCACATGGTGGCTGAGAACCATCTTTAACTCCAGTTCCAGGGGAATCCGACACCCTCTTCTGACCTCCGTGGCATTGCACGACAGGGGTGCACAGACCTGCATGCAGACATTCATACCCATTAAAAAAAAAAAGACACCCCCCCCAATCAACATACAAACTAAATAATTGGATAAAGTTGAGTGACCTTCCATTTCCATTTCACTTCAATCAAAAGAGTTGATAGAGGGTGCTGGAAAGAAGGCTCAACTGTTAAGAGAACTGGTTGTTCCCAGCACCCACTAACAGCCATCCGTAACTCAAGTTCCAGGGAATCCAAAGCCCTCTTCTGACCTCCACTGCATTGTACAACACTGGTGCACTTAACATGCATGCAGGCAATACACTCACACACATAAAATTAATAAATTAATAAAATAGTTGAGGGTATATTTTGGTTTCTTTTCAATTGCTGTGACAAAACACTCTGACCAATTCTAGCTTGGGGAGGAGAGGGTTTATTTGCTCACATCTCCCGGGTCACAGTTGATCACTGAGGGAGCCCACCATAGGAACTCTGGGCAGGAACCTGGAGGCAGGAGCTGAAGCACAGGCCATGGAGGAATGCTGCTTACTGGCTTGCTCCCCTGGCCCATGCCCAGCCTGCTTTTTTTTTTTTTTGTATTTTTGAAACAGGGTCTCCCTTTTAGTACCAGCTGTTGTTCTAGAGCTTGCTCTGTAGACCAGGCTGGTCTTGAACTCAGAGATCCGCCTACCTCAGCCTCCGGAGTGCTGGGATTAAAGGTGCATGCCACCATGCCCAGCTACTTTCTTATACTGTACATAGCAACCTGCCCAGGGGTGGCACCATCCACAGTGGGCTGGGCCCTCCCACATAACAATCAGGGCACCCTTGACACACAAAACACATCCCTATTAAACCATCACCTTTCCATTTCTTGTCACCAAGGTATGTTAATATTAATCACAACATAAGACAGTACAACCTTAAAAGCTCCACAGTTCTTAAAAATTCCAAATACTTAAGAGTTCAGAGTATCACTCAGGAGGCAGAGGCAGAAGCAGGCGGATCTTTGTGAGTTCAAGGCCAGCCTGGTCTGCAGAGTGAGTTCCAGGACAGCTGGGGCTACAGGGAGACCCTGTCTCAAAAAGAAAAAAAAAAAAAAAAACTAAAACATTTTATTACCAGGAATTCACTTCCAGAAATCTTAGGTACTTAATTCAGTGCCTTTATTTATTTATTTATTTAATTTATTTAATTTATTTGCTTTTGGTATTGTTTTTGAGACAGGGTCTCCCTGTAGCCTCAGCTGGCCTGGAACTCACTTTGTAGACCAAGTTAGACTTGAACTCAGAGATCCACCTGCTTCTGCCTCCCAAGTGCTAGGATTAAAAGCATGTGCCACCACACCCAGCATGAGCTGTTAGTTTTATGAGAACATGTTTTATCAATAGTGTCTTCCTTTGAAATAATTAAAAAGTTCCCTGCTTTCTCAGAAACTAAAGACATTGTCACTCAGTCTTAGAGTTGTTCTTTTTCCCTTGACCTCCAATTTCCTTTTTTTTTTTGACCTCCAATATCCTTCTTTGCCAGTATATTTACCTGAATAGACTCATTGTCACAAAGAGAAGAAAGTTTATTGGTTTATTTCATTCTTTCACTTATTGTACATGTATGAGTGTGTGCACATGTGCCATGACCCTCATGTGGAGGTAGAGGACAGCTTGCAGGTGTTACTCTCTTTCCACCATGTGGATCCCAGGGATCTAATACAAGTAAGTTGTCAGTCTTGGCAGCAAGCACCATTACCCACTGACCCACTGATGCATCTCACTGGCCTAGGTGAAAAGGTTAAAGTTGTATGAGCTTCTTTTTTTTAATTTTTATTTATTTTTATGTGTATGAATGTATTGTCTGCATGTAGGTTTGTGCACCCATGTCGTGCAATGCCGCGGAGGTCAGAAGAGGGTGTTGGATTCCCCTGGAACTGGAGTTAAAGACAGNTCCCATGGTCCTGGCATCTCCAAAAAGCTGGGGTCGCCACTGAAACTGAGGCTGCACCTTCACCTATAGTCTCTTCTGACCTCTCGGTGCATGCAAAGCCTCAGCTCTCCATGACCCCTGCAACTCTGGGATCTTCACTGCAACCGAGGTGCACTTCCACCAACGGTCTTTCCTGGCCTCTCTCGGTGCCAAGCCTCAGCTGCTCTCTGTGACCCCTTCAAATTTTAACACCAGAACCATATAGGAGACTCTTACACATTATCAAGTCCTGCTTCCAGTTTGAGGTGGAGGCTTGGGCCGCCTCTGAACCAAAGCTTCTGTGTGCTGACCCTGAGGAAATTCTTCCCAGATTTCACCACAGTGATGCTGGTCTCTTGTTACTTACAGCTGATTTTTCAGCCCCAACTAACCAGCATCAATTGTCCCAGTACAATAAAGATTTCACTTCAGGTTCTGGTCTCTTGGTACAGCTGATTCTTCAGCCCCAGCTGAGCAGAACCTACATATTCTCAATTCAAAAATATGCAAACAGCCGTGATGGTCTCTGCTTCCCCTTGAAGCTTCACAAGCCAGGCCTCCATCATCTACAACTCTTTCAGCATAACTGTTCCAACAAACTTTAGGCACTCAATGATTTTTCCAGCCCAAAGTTCCAAACACTGCCACAACCCTCCCCCAAAACACCAAGGTCAGGTCTGTCACAGCAATAGCCCACTCTCTGGTACCAATTTCTGTTCTAGTTTCCTTTCAATTGCTGTGACAAAACTGACCAATTCCAACTTGGTGAGGAAAGGGCTTATTTGGCTCACATCTCCTGGGCCACAGTTCATCACTGAGGGAGCCCACCATAGGAACTCATGGCAGGAACCTGGAGGCAGGAGCTGAAGCACAGGCCATGGAGGAATGCTGCTTACTGGCTTGCTCCCCTGGCCCATGCCCAGCCTGCTTTCTTATACCATGCACAACAACCTGCCCAGGGGTGGCACCACCCACAGTGGGCTGGGCCCTCCCACATAACAAGACAATACTCCACAGATGTGGCCATAGGCCAGTCCAATGGAGCCGATTCCCCAATAGAGGCTCCCTTAACCCAGCTGTGTCAAGTTGACACTAAAGCTATCCAGCACAGGGTAATATAATATACAAATGTCTATTTAAAAAATCACATTTCACTTAAGTTATAATCTTTGAAGATTCAAAAATTCCTGAATAAATGGGATTTTCAATCCTATTTTGTAGATGGAGAAACTGAGGTAACATTCTTTTTTTTTAATTTATTATCAAATCTAGACCCATGTCCGTCTGTCCCCCCATTCCCCCACCCCACCAGAGCTCATGCGGGGTAACATTCTGAAAGTAAATGTTACCAGGAAGTGCTGCCATTCATATAGAAGCACCATTTTCTTCGCCCCAGTTTTAGTAAAATTCAGAGCACTCTCTTCACACCACTAAACTTTATTAGTGGTAGTGGTAAGTTTTAAGGGCGGGTTAGGGTTTTTGTTATGATTTGGTTGATTTTTTTGCTCTTTTTCTTGCTGTTGGCTTTTTGAGACAAGGTCTCCCTGTAGCCCTAGCTGTCCTAGAACTCACCATGTGAACCAGGCTGGCCTTGAACTCACAGAGATCCACCTGAGTCCTGGGCTTAAAGCACCCGGCCATTTGATTTGAGTGAGTGAGTGTGTGTGTGTGTGTGTGTGTGTGTGTGTGTGTGTGTGTGTTGCTGGGAATGGAACTCGGGGCTTCACACATGCTAGGCATGTACTCTGTAACACTGAGCTACACCCCAAACTAGAGCATATTCTCATGTAACCCAGACTGGTCTTGAACTCACTGTGCTGCAGAGGATGACCTTGAACTTCTGATCCTGCTTCTGCGTCCTGAGTGGGGAGATTACAAGCATATGCCTGCCTGCACACCTAGTTTAGATAGAACCCACAGCTAGTCAAGCATTCATAACAACTAAGCTACATCTCCACCCCCTGCAGGATTTTCCTCCCTAGAAGATTTGCACTATTGAAAGCTGACTTGTGATCTGTAGACAAGTAATCCCTATCCTAAATCTTCATAGTTAGCTTTGACATACATGGGTCCATAAAAACTAGTGCACAATCTTATTTTCATAGGAATAGCAAAACTGAAAATCTTTTTTTTTTTTTGAGACAGGGTCTCCCTGTAGCCCCAGCTGTCCTGGAACTCACTCTGTAGACCAGGCTGGCCTTGAACTCACAAAGATCCGCCTGCCTCTGCCTCCCAAGTGCTAGGATTAAAGGCGTGCGCCACCATACCCGGCTAAAACTGAAAATCTTACAGATCATCTCTTCCCATCTCTCAAATGGTCCCAGAAGCTTCTCTAAAAATGCAGACTTGCATGCAGACAGTACATTCATACACATACAGAAATAAATAAAATTAATTAAAAAAATTAAAGATGCCTTTTCTCAAAAAGCTTTCATAGATCCAACCAGCTATTTCCTAGATTTTCTATCACTTGCATAGTAATAGAAAGCATTTCTATCCTTTCTTTTAGAAGGATAATTTGATCTTCATGTGTGTATTCAGTCTCTATTCCTAGGTTCTAGGCCCAAGTCTATTCCAAGAGAATGATTTAACCAACTCATGCCCTGGCATCTAGTATCAACTCCCATCCAACCAGCTTATCCTGAATGACACAGAGATGGGACCATTATTAACCTCAGGCCCAAGAGCATGTCCTCCTCTCAGGTTTGAGAACAATAGAGGATTGGAAACCTTCACATTGTGATTCAGGCTCTGTGGTTAAACATAGTTGGATTCTATCCTGTTCAACAGTTGGCAGCATGTGCCACTAACAAGATGCTTTGATTATTCTGTGCCTCAGAAACTACTATGAAGATTAATTATGACAGCCCATATTAAGAAAGTCATGTAGTGCAGGACAGTTATGGCAGAATGCATGATCTGGGGTGGGGTGGGGGGAGGGAAAGGGGAATATGTCTAAACTGAACTGAGAAGTGATGTCTGAAATACACAAAACATCAATAAAAACATAAAAATTAAAATGGAGATTAAGAACAAAAAAAATTATGTAGTACTTAGTAATATATAGTAAGGAATAAATGTTACCTGCTATTAACCATGGCTCGGTGTGGTGGTACATGCCCATAAATGCCTTGCTCAAGAGACTGAGGAAGATTGAAAGTTTAGCCTGGGCTATTAACATACTGAGTTTCTGCTCATCCTGAACTAGAGTAAGATACTGACTCAAAACGCCAAAAATAAATCAGGCGTATTGGTGCACACCTTTAATCCCAGCACTTCTGGAGGAAGAGGCAGGCAGATGGATCTCTGTGAGTCCCAGGCTAGCCAGGGCTGCATAGTGAGGCCCTGTCTGAGAAAACAAAAAAGGTATTGGAGAGATGGCTCAGCAGTTAAAAGCACTGTCCATTCTTGCGGAGGTCCCAGGTTCTGTTCCCAGCACCCACATAGCAGCTAACAATTATTTTCCAGAACTCCATTTCCAGGGGGTCTGATGCCCTCTTCTGACCTCTGCAGGCATTGGACACAGGGATGCATCCACCTACATGCAGGCAAAACACTCATATGCATAAAATATAAACAAAAATTTAAAAAACCCAAATAATAACCTAATAGCTGTCATTACTTCATTGGGAGACACAGGCTGAAAACTAGGCTTAGTTCTAAAGAAGTGACATTTCCAAATAAGCCAGACTGGTTTATTATTTCAGGCCAAAATCATTCAAGCATATGTAACTTCAGAAAGGGCCACTTGGCCAGCGTTTTCATACATGCACCAAGTCAAAGATGCCTTCTTTCCTACCTTGCTGCTGTGCTATGGTTGTTAACATAGTAGGTTCACAGGCTTCCCTGGGAGAGTGAGGTGCTAGCGATTTGCCAGGGTAATTCTAGGGCACCTTCAGCCATTTCCTTTTTTTTTTTTTTATTTTTCCTTTTTCGAGACAAGGTCTCCCTGTAGCCCCAGCTGTCCTGGAACTCACTCTGTAGACCAGGCTGGCGTTGAACGCACAAAGATCTGCCTGCCTCTGCTTCCCAAGTGCTAGGATTAAAGGCATGCGCCACCATGCCGGGCGAGCCATTTCTTTTTTAAAGGCTATACTGTTTGGTGAAAATCCCAGGAAATACTCAAAAACAAAAAACTTGTGGAGAACGCTTAGCTGCCTTCACTGACTTCACCAACAGGAGGCGCATGGTAGCCATGCAATCTTCCTTGTAGTGCCAAGTTTGTCCCTTCTGTGAAAGTGGTACTCAGAATGGAAGTGTTTTTACTCAGGATTAGTCTTCTCATGTCTCTTGAAACTAAGAGGCACTTACCTACTGTTTTCAGGCAACAGACAACGACAATGAGTAAAACCAAAATAGTTTCATTTATCTTGCTTAGGGCCTGAAAGGATCCTCTTTCCCTGGTTGAGCTCCCGAGAAACCCAGATTGCCCTATGGTTCACACAGCTGGTTTTAAAGCTCTGACTCAAGAAAGATAGTTCTTTCTAAGGCTAGGGAGATGGCTGTGTTCTAAGAGCCCATACTGTTTTTCTAGAGGTCCTGAATTCAGTTTCCAGCATTCATGACTTCAGACAGCTCACAACTCTAGCTCCAGGGAAAATGTGGCATCAGAGGCACCACATACACACGCACACACAGGGTAAATCATAAAAACTATAATTTCTGATTTTAGCGCTTATTAGGAAGACTAGGGGAAGCTATAAAAGTGCAGATCTGGAGGAACAACAGAATCATCTGTGGACATTTTAAAAATTCTAATTCCTGGGGCTGGAGAGATGGCTTATTAGTTAACAGCACTGCCTGCTTGTGCATAGGACCCCGGTCCAGTTCCCAGAACACACATGGCAGCTAACAACTGTTGTTAACTCCAGTTCCAAGGGATCTGATACCCTCTTTTTGCCTCCACAGACATTGTATGACCTGGGTAACCTTGTCACACATGCAGGCAAGACATACATACATATAACAAAAATAAATCACAGCCAGGCGTTGTGGTGCACGCCTGTAATCCCAGCACTAGGTAGGCAGAGGCTGGCGTATCTCTGTGAGTTCAAGGTCAGCCTGGTCTACATAGTGAGTTCCAGGCCAGCTGGGGCTACAGGGAGACCCTGTCTCGAAAAGACAATAAATAAAATAAATAAATAAATAAATAAATAAATAAATAAATAAATAAATAAATAAAATAAATCATAAGCTGGGCGTGGAGGCACACACTTTTAGTCCTAGCACTTGGGAGGCAGAGGCAGGCGGATCTCTGAATTCAAGGCCGGCCTGGTCTACATAGTGATTTTCAGGACAGCTGGGACTATAGGGAGACCCTGTCTCAAAAAAGACAAAAATACATAAATAAATAAATAAATAAATAAATAAATAAATAAATAAATAAAATAAATAAAATAAATCACAAATAAGAATAAAATTCCTGGACCTGCCCTAGATAGAGCAGAGTGGTTTGGGCTGGTGCCCCAGGAATCTGTACTGTAACAAGCCCCAGTGAGATCCCACAGTTGGGATCCACAAATCCAAGAGAATCTCAGATGAGATTGCTCATCATTCCCACTGCCCCGGGACCAGCCCTCAGGGCATGGTTTTCAAGGGACTTGGAGTCAAAACAAGGTTTCAGTCCAGATTGCTGTGCCATATAAATCATACTGCCATCTTCAAGAAACTTGGAGATAGTCCAGAGCCTAAGCCAGAATTTTCAGAAGGAGAAAGAGCCCTTCCAGGGAGGTGATTAGGGATGAGCAGTGCAGGGCCTCTATAAGAGAAGGCACCAACTCTGACCCCTCAGGTGTTTGGCAGATGAACTCTCCCCTCTGCCTGTGTCTGCAAGTCATCATTGCAGATGAGCCTTGATTTCCAGGGAGCTATCTGCACAGGGTCATGCCCTCCCCACGATGAACAAGCAAGTACACCGCACTCCCTTCCCTGGGGATGGTCTTACCCAGCTGTTCTCACCAAAGATCCCTCCTGGCCCTGCTCTGAGGAGACAGTCCTCAGCATCACTGACCTTGGCCACAAATACATCCTTAAGTTAGATTCGGGTGTTTGAGCAAAGGAGTAGATAAAGGAAGAGGGTGTTAGGAACAGTTAGTTTGGGCTGGAGAGATGGCTCAGTGGTTAAGAGCATTGACTGTTCTTGCAGAGGACCCGGGTTCGATTCCCAGCACCCACATGGCGTATAAAAACCATCTTAGGCAGGACATGGTGGTGTGCGCCTTTAATCTCAGCACTTGGGGGGCAGAGGCAAGCAGATCTCTGTGAGTTCAAGGCCAGCCTGGTCTACATAGTGAGCCTCAGGCCAGCTAGGACTAAATGGAGAACCTGTCTCAAAAAGACAAAAAAAAGGAACAGTTAGCTCTGGAGAGCTCTGTGAGAAGGTCCTGCACCCCAGGGCTGAGCAGCAGACTACAGATGGCAATGTGATTCCCAGCTGTTGTCCAAGCCAAGGACATGTTTTTTTTTGTTGTTGTTGTTGTTGTTTTTTTTTCACCACTATACTAACGAGGAGCCGAGGACATCTTAGGAGCTTCTTTGATCCACACCTTCTGTCAGACAATTTGGCTCCTTAGAGGTACCTTTTTAAATTTTTATTTTTATTTTATTTTATTTTATTTTTTTGGTCTTTTCGAGACACGGTCTCCCTGTAGCTCCAGTTGTCCTGGAACTCACTCTGTAGACCAGGCTGGCCTTGAACTCACAAAGATCTGCCTGCCTCTGCCTCCCAAGTGCTAGGATTAAAGGCGTGCGCAATCACGCCAGGCTATTCTTATTTTTTTATGTGTATGAATGTATGTAAGTGTACCCATGTCATAGAGTGCCTACAGAGGTCATAAGAGGGTGTCAGATCCCCTGGAACTGGAGTTACAGATGGTTGTTAGCTGCCCTGTGGGTGCTGGGAGTTGAACCCAGGTCTTCTGTAAGAACATCATGTGCTCTTAACCAGTGACCCATCTTTCCAGCCCTTATTTTGTTATTGTTGTTGTTGTTTTGTTTGTTTGTTTTTGTCTTTTTGAGACAGGTCTCCCTGTAGTCCCAGCTGGTCTAGAACTCACTATGTAGACCAAGCTTGCCTTGAACTCAGAGATCTGCTTGCCTCTACCTCCAAAGTGCTTGGATTAAAGGTGTGTGCCACCATGTTCAGCTAGCCCTCATTTTTTTTAATATTTAAAAAAATTATATGTGTATGTGCATATACATGTGTACATATAGATGCATGCCTGCTTCATGTGGAGGCCACAAGAGGGCAGCATCAGATCCTTTGGAACTGGAGTTGCAGGCAGTTGTAAACCATCATTAGATGCTAAGAACTGAACCATGGGTCCTCTGCAAGACCAGTACATTCTCTTAACCACTGAGCAATCTTTCCAGCCCTCTTTTTTATGAAACTAATATTGTCATGTTTATTTATCTATTGTGTGTGAGCATGCACATGTGGACATGGTACAGTGCACATACAGATGTCAGAGGACAAATTGTGGGAGTTGGTTCTCTCCTGCCATGCAGGACTCAGGGACCAATCTAAAGTCAGCAGGTTTAGTGGAAGGACCCTTACCCACTGAGCCATCTCACGGCCCCCAACCCTTTCTTCTTTGCTCCCTTTACTCCATTTATACTCGCTCCCTTTCTGGCCCCTAAACATAAACCTCATTCTTGCTCCAGGGCCTTTGCACTTGCTGTTTCCTACTAGGGATTCTTTTTCC
>VZQC01010838.1:584124-598145 GCA_009823505.1 Rhizomys pruinosus
ATATATTTTAGTCCCAGCACCTGGGAGGCAGAGGCAGGTGGATCTCTGTGAGTTCAAAGCTAGCTTGGTCTATATAATGAGTTCTAGGACAGCTGGGGCTACAAGGAAACCCTGTCTCAAAAAAGACAAAAAAATTCGTTGTTATTGTGTGGGAAAGCCCTCGGCCCTCCTCTTTTAGTGTATTGTGCCATAGGCCCCGTGGGTTCCCACCCTGGAAAGCTTGGAAGCTCTCATCTGGAAGCTGAGGCAGAGTCAAGACCAGAGCAGCCAGTTGGGAAAGGGTGGAGAGGGGTGTATCAACATGCCATTGGGTGGCTGGGGACAGGTCCAAAATGATGGGGTGCTGAGGAGGGTTGAGGGACATAGGATGGGAAGCTGCCGAGGAGAAATCAAGCTGTTTTAATCCATTTTCCTGCAGCTATCCCTGCCTGAGTGAGCTTCAGCAATTCCCTGAACATGCTCTTAGCTAACCTGGGTATTTCCTCTGGGGATGTATGTGACATCTTTCTATAGATGGGCTGTGAATGTCCTTTGGTTGGAGGCTGATGGGGGAGGGCGAAAGTGCAGAAAAAGGGGGAGACAAATCCACTTGCAGTCTTCGCTGGATAACCCAGTGCATGGTGGGAAAAGTTGAAAAGAAATCTTTTTTTTTCCAACTAGCTTCGCTATTTCATCTGTATCTAAGATACACAAAGGTGACACACATGGCAAAGACAGAAACAAAGACAGGCAGACACACAGACACAGACACACACAAACACACACACACAAGGGTGAGGGCAGGAGAGGAAGTGGGAAGGAGAGGAGGAGGGAGGGCAGGAAGGAGGGAGGGAGGGAGGGAGGGAGGGAGAGAGAGGGAGAGAGAGAGAGAGAGAGACCAAGGGACATAGAAAATAGAAACCCCACAGAAGACATGATGTCATTCTGACTGCAGGCAGCCTGCAAAGAACACTGAGCTCAGCCTCCATCCCCTCAGCAATGTAACAGAGGAAGGTGTTTTCCCCAATGATCATTAGACAGAGAACCCACCAGTCTGGGTCATGCCTGCCTACAGCCATGGCTGACCCACTACGGGAGTATTCAGCCTACAGAAGGAACCAAATTTGGAGGGCTGATTCCTTGAGAATTTACCAAGAATCATTCAGTAATTTGTTTCAGAGCCTCCCCTCTACTACCTACCCACTCCAGCCCTGTTCACTGTTTTCTGATGCTTTTAGACTAAGACAGACTCGATATGGTTTAGCTAAACATGTAGATGACAGATGCATCATGCATAATGGTTATTGAGAGAAGCCCCACCCTTCCTTTGAGGGTTGGAAGATGTTTCCACTCTTCCTAGACTGAAAATTCTGTCAGCTTTCCCAGATCAAGGCCCTCCATGTTGCTGTCATACATAACCTGGGTTAAATGAACTTGAGAATGACATACTTTTCTAACCTTGTCAGTGTGCAGTCCAAAAAAAAACTCTGAAAAGGAATTAGTAGACCTTCCTTGTAGGCCTGATCGTGTGGGATCTTAGGCAAGCTACTTTCCCTCTCTGAGCTGTAGTTTCCTACCTGTAAAATGAGGACTTTGGAGTAGGGAATCTCCAAGGTCTTTTCTGGCTCTGAACCATGCCCAGGTATGAAAGCAGGCTCCAGGCACTCCACTTAGTGTCCTGAGTTCAGGCAAAAGAGATTTCTTCCTTAAATTTTATTTATTATTTATTTATTTAGTGGTTATGGGGATGGAACTCAAGGCCTCATGTACGCTAAGAGCACACTGTACCACTGACCTACACCCCCCAACTCTGGAGGATCCAACTCAAAGGCTTCTGGATCCTGGGGCCATAGCCCTGGATTCCTTGCCTAGAAGATATAGAAAACAGGCTTCGTGGTATTCCAGCACTCCCAATGTAAGGAGCTAGGTATTGCCCCTAAATTGTAGGCCACTGCTCAAACATGGTTCACATTTGAGTTGAAACCCTAGCACTCACAAGGAAAGAGAGTTGACAACATGCTTAGGCTCAAGATTCAAAAAATTCCTGTGCCCTGGGCAAGTTATCTCATCTGTCTCGAACTCAGCCTCCTTATCCGTCAAATGGGAATGAAAATACGCATAATTTTGAGCTGACAAGGCGATTGATTCATCAGGTAAAGGTGCTTGCCACTAAGCCTGATGACCTAATTTCGATCCCTGGCACCAACATGGTAGAAGGAAAGAATCCACTCCTGCAAGTAAGTTGTTCTCTGACCTCCATATATGCACCATGGCAGACAGACAGACAGACAGACAGACAGACAGACACACACACACACACACACACGGGTGGGGGGAGAATAAATAAATAAATAAACAAATAAATAAATAAATAAATAAATGTAAAATCATTGAAAAGAAATTTTTAGGCAGGGTCTCCCTTTAGCCCCAGCTAGCCTGGAACTCACTATATAGACCAGGCTGCCCTCAAACTCACAGAGACCCAATTGCCTCTGTCTCCTGAATTCTGGAATTAAAAGCATGTCCTGCTATGCCCAGCCTCTACAAATTGTGAAATAAAAAATTAAAAATCCCGCTGGGCATGGTGGCTCACACCTTTAATCCTAGCACTCGGGAGGCACAGGCAGGCGGATCTTTGTGAGTTCAAGGCCAGCCTGGTCTACACAGTGAGTTCCAGGACAGCTGGGGCTACAGGGAGACCCTGTCTCAAAAAAGACCAAAAAAAATAAAAATCCTAATTCATAGGCGTGATGGCACACACCTTTAATCCCAGCACTCGGGAGGTAGTCCCAACTGGCCTGGAGTTCTCTATGTAGACTTGGCTGGCCTTGAACTCACAGAGATCCACCTGCCTATGTTTCTCGAGTGCTGGGATTAAAGGCATGTGCCACTATGCCCGGTTTAACTAATTAATTTTTATTTTATGTGTATGACCAATTTGCCTGCGTGCATATAAGTGCACCTGTGTTATACAGAGTCTGAGGAGCCCAGAAGAGGGTGTCAGATCCTCTGGCAGTGAAGTTATGGACAGTTGTTAGCTGCCATGTGAGTGCTAGGAATTGAACCCTGGTCCTCTTGAAGAACATCCAGTGCTCCCAACCACTGAGCCATCTTTCTGACCATTATTATTATTATTATTATTATTATTATTATTATTATTTTGTTTATGTTTTTGTTTTTGTTTTTGTTTTTGAGACAGGGTCTCCCTTTAATCCCAGCTGGCCTGAAACTCACTCTGTAGACCAGGCTGGCCTTGACCTCACAGAGATCTGCCTGCCTCTGCCTCTCGACTGCTGGGATTAAAGGTACGCACCACCATGCCCAGCCTAAGATGGTTCTTAGCCGCCATGTGGGTGCTGGGAATCGAACCTGGGTCCTCTGCAAGACCGGTCAGTGCTCTTAAACGTAAGAGCAGTCAGTGCTCTTAACCACTGAGCCCCCTATTTTTATTACTTTTAATTATGTGTATTTGTGTATGGTGTGTGAATATGAGCATGAATGTGAGGCCGGTGCCTGCAGATCCCCCTGGAGCTGCAGTTACAGGGGGTTGTGAGCCTCCCTATGAGTGTGCTGGGAACTGAACTTGGGTCCTCTACAAGAGCAGTCTACACTCTTTGGTTGGTTGGTTGGGTTTTGTAAAGTGTTTTTGAGACAGGGTCTCCCTGTAGCCCCAACAGGCCTGGAACTTGGAAAGTAGACCAGTCTGGCTTTGATTACACAGAGATCTGCCTGCCTCTGCCTCCTGGGTTCTGGGACTAAAGGTGTGTGCCACCGTGCCCAACTCCGATGCACTTTTAACCAGCGAGCCATCTCTCCATCCCTGGTAAATAGAAGTTTTATTATTCTTTCTTACTAATTGGAGGCTTTTCTTGAATTTATGCTAACTGGGAAGCATTGGTTTGTAAATGGTATGAGATGCAGGTAGCAATGTGGTGATTTGAAAGACCAATGAACCTGCTTCAGTCCCCTAAGGATGGCCCTGATAATGAAGAATGTAGCTCAAAGTACATTGAGTACAGCAAACAGGCCATCCAGCAGAGCTTGACATGTTGCCCCTGGGACACAAAGGGGTAACCTGGGAGAGAGAGGTCACAACATACTCTGGGACTGAGAAAAGCCTATTGAGGAGTCTCTGCCAGGGCTACTGTTTTATAAGCTGACAGCCTATTGCTGGCTGTGGTCTAGGGCTACCTCAGCCTGTCACACTGCACTTTTCTCTCTCCTTAGAAAGGAGACTACCTTTGGCAGTCATCTCCAAACCAGGTTTTGGCACTTGGTTTTTGCAAACAGTGAAAGCCTGGGGAAAATGTACTTGTCTTTGGATCATGTGCCAGCTGCCATGCTCTGCCCTCTTCCCAGAGACATGCTGGTCTCTCACCTGCCACCTTTGGCCTTGATGCTTCAGCACGGATACAAGGGCTGGGTTCACCAGCTCCCAGCTCCCACACTCCACTGAAATTTCTTGCATCTGCCTTCAGAGGGTTCCTCCTTGAACTCTGTCCTAAGTAAGGCTTTGTCCTCTTGAAAATATCATCTTCCCCCAAAAGCCCATATTAAGCACTTATCTGCATATGGTGTTCTGCTGAGCTGTTTCTAGTGAGTCACACTGTCACAGGCTCTGCCCTCTGGGAAAAAGGCTGGGATCTTTGGCAGAGACTATGAAACCCAGTTTGGCTAAATACAGAGGTGGTAGAAGGGGAGGAGGCTTGAAACCCTCCCCCAGGCCGCTCTTCTCCCCTCCCCTCTGCCTTCTTTCTCTCCATCTCCCTCTGCCCCCAGACACACAAATACTTGTTTTCTTCACTCAGATTTCAGATGGATGCACCACCCTCCCCTCTTTTAAGCCCAGGGAACTCATTGTCTCACTGTTAAGACTTGATTTTAAGCACATGATAGTGTTAAACTTGAAGGACTTTGGAGGTATTTAAAAACACATCCATTCATTTATTTCTACTTTGGAGAGAAAAAAATCATGTCTTAGACTTTCCAGAATCTTATAGCCACACATTAAAGAAGCTAGACGCAGTAGACGAAGTCTTAACCTACGCAAACGTTGAACATAAGAGTCCTTGGAAATGATAGGGGCAGATACGTACATTGTCTCTTTATAAAAGACTATGTAGCAATCCCTCACTCTTCAGGAGTGCTAGAAGCCTATGAAAATCACAAGTTCGAAAGAATGCACTATCCTCCTGACCCAAGGCTCTCCCTGGTCAGTGCTGAGGGCCAGTCTTCCTGAAGCCTAGTGTTTTGGCCTGTTCTCTGAAGACATTTTATAATGCAATAATTTTAATCAGCAAGGAGTCTTGTACAGCTTGGGGGTGTTTCATCATCTCCCCAGCTCCTCAGTTCTTCTTTCTACTTCATTTGGAAGACAGATCTCATGGTCATGTTAGCTCTTTGATCAGCAAGAGGTTTGCCTTCCCCTTGACCCCCCCCCCCCACATCCAACCCTAGGCTCAAGAAAAAGCCAACTGCGAGTCTAGAGGAACTGATTTTCAGTACTCCCAGGGTCTTTTTCAGAAGCTTCTCTTCCCTGTGTCTGGCCTCTCTGGCATCCGATGACACAGAGCTACTTTTGACAGCTCCTCCCCGCTGCCAAGCCCTGAACACTGACATGTTCCTGTCTTACTGAGTTTCTACCTTCACTACACTAAAAGTGAACAGATGTCATCATACAAAACTATTTGTACTTAGCCTATTTAATCAACTATGGGGAGGGAGTCAAGGCACTTCCGCTGGCGCTCAGAGAAGTTGTTCTACATTTTTCACAAAAGGCTTTTTGAAGACAGTACCATCCGGATGAGTAATGGGCAGTTCATTCCTTAGGTTTCCCCCCAGACAAGTAAGGAAGCGGCCATCTGAGAGGGACTGGCCCCCACCCAAGAACAAGTCTTGGTAATTACGAAGAGCCAGCAGGTGACTGTCTCAATCTTTAAAAGGGCTCATGGCTTTGTGTCATAACCATCTTCTACTCCACCCCCATCCCAAGTCAGCCCTAATCTTAACTGTAAACTGCAATTTGAAATAAAACAGCTTTCATTCTCTGGGACGTTCCATTTTTTCCAACCCCCCTAGTGTCACAGGACTTAGCTAACGTGATTTTTTTTTTCAGCCTTATTGGCACCCATGCGATAGAAAAGCCCTCAAGATGTGTGAAGTGATTTGGGATCCATCCCACAAGGCTAAGGCCAGGGATGTTTCATGCTTTCCTCTGGCCAGAGATGATGCCGCTGCTGAGGCTTAGGGTCAAGGATGAAATCAAACATGCATTTCCTGGCTGGAGCTGTCAGGCAGAGGTGAAGAGTAAGAATGCAACCACTCCAGCTTGTCAGAAAAACTGGGTTGGGAGGGGATGGAGTCGCTGCAAGAGGCTAAAAGGGGTGAGGAACCTAGAGTCTTGAGCTTGGCAGGTGGCGATTCAGCCAGCGCTAGACATTTATTACCACTAAAGCTTTACCTCCGGGCGAAATCGCCCCCCCCCCCCCCAGCTCCCTCCCTTCCCGGACCTAACCGACTGGATCACCTTGATCTTCTCGCCCTCGATTTCCACGGTTTTCTCCCTGAAGTCCACACCGATAGTGGCCTCAGTCTTGTCTGGAAAAGTACCCCCGCAGAAGCGGAAGGTCAGGCAGGTCTTGCCCACGTTGGAGTCCCCAATCACGATGATTTTGAAGATTCGAATCTGTACGTACTGGTCGAGTGAAGAGTCGAGCTCCAAAGACGCCAAACCAGTGCCTGAGGCCGGCTGCAGGCTCCCATGGCCCAGGATGGGCTGCGCCATCTCCCCCGGCTCCAGACCGGGGTCCCAACCCCACTCGAGGGCTCCACACAAAGAAAGCGGCCACGTTAGTGCGCTCAGGGCGAGCGAGCTTTGTGTGTGTGTGTGTGTGTGTGTACGCGCACGCGTCTGTGAGTGTGTGCCTGCTGCCCGTGTGTGCGTGCACCAGTAACGTGTGCGCGCGCACGTGAAGAGAGTGCTTCTCGCCCCAGGCACCCTTCCTCCTCTGGTGGACCTTCCGGGCAGCTCCGAGACACCTACACAAAAGCTAAAAAGACCAGGAATGCAGAGCAAGCAAGCCTTGAGCCTTCTCTTTCTGCCTGTGTGTGAGCCCCTAGACCAGAGAGGCTCGGACCAGAGAGGATCTCTTGCCACGCCTTCGCCTAGATCCTCCCAGTCAGTACTCCAGGGACACACTGGAGGGAGGAAGCCTGAAGATGAGAACGAAGGGGTGAGGAGAGTGGTACACACCACCCCAGGATACTTCCTTTCTTCTTGTCCCCTTTTATACAGTGGGATTTAGGCTTCCCTCCCCCCCTTTGCTTGCCCTGCATAGGGTCAGTGGACAGTGAGCACAGCTGGGGAGGACAAAGAGAGCTGTCCCCTAAGGCATTACTAGAGCACTTTGGCCGCGGTGCAGCACAACCCGGGTGGGGCTGGGGTGGGGGGTCGAAGATACCTCTTTCACCTCCAAAGAGGCGGGAGCTGTGCCGACCTCCATGGTCCCCTGCGCCAACCCCCTCCCCAAGTCTTAGTATAAAGAGATGTTCAGTCTCTTTGAGCAAGCAGGTGCACTATTGGCGTCCAAGGGACTGGGGAGGGCGATGCCATGACACTCAGCAGGTTGTGGAGGGGCCCCGCACAGCTGAAAGGAGGCAGACAGTGGGCACGGGTGTGCTCGTGTTTCGGTCAAAGACTTGCCAGATGTAGGGGGGCGCGTACCAGGCGCCAACCTTCCCCCATCACACCACGAGCACCCATCCTCTGAATGTTCAGGAGAATGGCTCCCATTGGCTGCCACAGTCGGTTGTGTTTGGCTGACCAATGGGGAAGGCCCTCCGCGGAAGAGGCCCATACAGAAGGTTTGGGAGGGGGGAAACTAGTGGTGGCAGCTCCAGCAAAAGAGGAGAGCACTAAGGACATGGCATAAACCCCTTAGTGCCTGGGACTCTGAGGCCTTCATAGAGTCAGAGTGACAGAGTTTCAAATGGAATTGAGAACTCTAAAGAGGATTCACAGCCCCCTCGCAAGAAAATGTAGAACAAAGTGGTTGAGTCTAATTTCCCAGAAACCTAGATTATGCTTGGAAGATGCTAAATGAACACAACTATCTTACGGTATCAGAAGGCAGTTTCCCAAGGCTTACTACACATCACACAACTTGGGTTAGTTTCCCAAAAATGACATTTGGGTTCTGAATTTGTATGAAATCAACTTTTTTTTAATAATTTTTAATTTAATTTTTATTTATTTTTGTATGTGTATGAGTGTACTGTCTGCATGTAGGTTTGTGCACCTCGTGTCGTGCAATGCCGCGGAGGTCAGAAGAGGGTGTCGGATTCCCCTGGAACTGGAGTTCTCCTGGAATTGGAGTTTCAGACGGTTCTCAGCCGCCATGTGGGTGCTGGGGATCGAACCCGGGTCCTCTGTAAGAGCGGTCAGCGCTCTCAACCGCTAGGCCATCTCTCCAGCCCTGAAATCAACTTTAATTAGATACAAAGTGCATACAGTAAAGATCACCTATTTTATGGGTTTTTTTAGGACACATTTCATAGGCGAAGGTAGCACTAATGTATGCCAATAGCATCAACACACAAGCTATTGTTGATGCCATCAAAGTCAGGGATTCCAGCAGTAGACACAGGAGCATGCTGTCTTGCATGTGAAGCTGATCTATAGCCAGAGACAAATGTGACCAAATCCATTTCCTCTAAGAGAAAAAGCAATTTAGAGCCTCAGTGATAGTCTGGTATCGAATTGAATGTGGTTGCTCAGCCAGGTTCAAGTTACTCAAAATACGGTCTTCTGCTTAACAATCTTAGGAGATGTATTTAAAGTCCTTTATCAACCAGGCGTGGTGGCACAAGCCTTTAATCCCAGCACTCGGGAGGCAGAGGCAGGTGGATCTCTGTGAGTTCAAGGCCAGCCTAGTCTATATAGTGAGTTCCAGGACAGCTGGGGCTGCAGGGAAACCCTGTCTAAAAAAAAATGTCCTTTATCATACATGTGACTCACCCATTTCTAAAACCCTTGATTATACTATTCAATATTAAAAACTATCCAGGGCCTGGACAGATATCTCAGCAGTTAAGAGCACTGGCTGCTCTTGCAGAGGACCCGGGTTTGATTCCCAGCACCCATATGTATGGCGACTAACAACTATCCTTAACTCCAGCTCCATGCTCTTCTGACCTCCGTGGGCATCGCATGACATGGGTACATTAACATGCATGCAGGCAATACATTCATACTTAAAAATAAAATAATAAATAAAATTTAAAAACTAGAGAAGTATTTAATCTTTGTTGGCTAAGGCAAGATCATCATTATGGATATCAATTATCACAGTGCAGTGTATCAATCATCATCATATGGCACTTTTGGTTTTCAATGTTTATTTCTTTTTCTTTTTGAGACAGGGTCTCCCTGCAGCCCCCAGCTGTCCTGGAACTCACTTTGTAGACCAGGCTGGCCTTGAACTCACAGAGATACACCTACCTCTGCCTCCTGAGTGCTAGGATTAAAGGTGTGTGCCACCATTCCTGGCTTTCAATTGTTTCTTTTTTTTAATTTAATTTTATTTTTGTATGCATATGAATGTACTGTCTGCATGTAGGTCTGTGCACCCGTGTCGTCCGATGCCGCGGAGGTCAGAAGAGGGCGTCGGATTCCCCCGGAACTGGAGCTAAAGACGGTTTTCAGCCACCATGTGGGTGCTGGGGATTGAACCCAGGTCCTCTGCAAGAGCGGTTGGAGCTCTTAACCGCTAGGCCATCTCTCCAGCCCCTCAATTGTTTCTTTACTACATAATAGAAACTATTATGGGGTCATTTCTTGCAAAAGGCTAATGCCTCTGGTGATTTATACCCATGAAGAGTAACTGTAAAAAGAAGGTGGGGGGCCTGGGGATGTAGTTCAGTTGGTACAATGCTCACTTAGCATGAATGAAGCCCTGGGGAGGGAAAGCCAGGAGGATTGGAAGTTTAAGGTTATCCTTGGCTACATAGTGAATTTGAGGCCAGCCTAGGGCTACAGTAAAATCTCTCTCAAAAAATGAGGGGAGGTAACTATTAATTTGGCACATCATTTATATATAGAGGTAAATAAGAGGTTTTGATAAATTATGGATAGAATTAATGGTAACATGCTACAAGACATAAAAGCTAATCTTTGGCCGGGCATGGTGGCGCACACCTTTAATCCTAGCACTTGGGAGGCAGAGACAGGCAAATCTTTGTGAGTTCAAGGCCAGCCTGGTCTGCAGAGCGAGTTCCAGGACAGCTGGGGCCACAGGGAGACCCTGTCTCAAAAAGACCCCCCCCCCAAAAAAAGCTAATCTTTATCCCTCCCTAAGATCATTCAGATGCACACTGCTGGCAAAAACTTGTCACTAGGTCTACCTTTGTAATATTGAAACTTTGACTTATAGAAATGTGATATTTTACAATGGGTTCTTTGCTCTAAATGAAGTGTTTGTAACTTCATCTTTTGAAATTAGTTTGATGGATTCTGCTATAGCAAAAAAGTAAAATACAGTTTTTAATGAAAAGGGTAAGAAAAATCCCCCATTGCACCTATTACAAAAATTAAATGTGTTTTGCACTGACTTTTGTCTTGGCTGTCCATTATTAAATTGTTTTTAAATATATTCTGTTGTTTCATAGTTGTACCTATATTGGCAGTGTTTTCCAAAGACGCCTGGTTTATCAGCAGACTTTGTTTTTTTTTTTTTTTAATTAATTTTTTATTTATTTCTGTATGTGTACGAATGTATTGTCTGCATGCAAGTCTGTGCACCCGTGTCGTGCAATGCCGCGGAGGTCAGAAGTGGGCGTCGGATTCCCCTGGAGCTGGAGTTCTCCTGGAGTTGGAGTTTCAGACGGTTCTCAGCCGCCATGTGGCGTGACTGGGGATCGAACCCGGGTTCCTCTGCAAGAGGAAAGCGGTCGGTGCTCTTAATCCGCTAGGCCATCTCTCCAGCCCCCGTATCAGCAGACTTTGAATTAAACCAATTCATGTTTATCATTAGCTTTTATGATTAATTTGCTATTCTTAAGAGATTGGACAACTGGGTGTGGTGCCACATGCCTTTATCGGCCAGCACTCAGGAGGCAGAGGGCAGGCAGATCTCTGTGAGTTCAAGGCCAGCCTGGTCTATGTTGCACAATCTGCACTTGCTGGCAAAATATTTATTTATTTATTTATTATTTTATTTATTTTATTTATTTAATTTATTGGTCTTTTTGAGAAGAGGTTTCCCTGTGTCCCAGCTGTCCTGGAACTCACTCTGATATACCAGGCTGGCCTTGAACTCACAAAGATCCGCCTACCTTGACCTCCCAAGTGCTAGATGGGTAAAGGCTGCGCCCAGCACGCCCAGCACCCAAAAAGTATTCTATTTTTATTTTTATTGTATGAGTGCATTGCCTACATGTGTAAGTGCATGTTCATGCAATGCCTTGGAGTTCATAAGGGGGCGTCAGATCCCCCTGAACTGGAGTTACAGCCATGGTTGGGTTAGCTCCTTGGTTGGTGCAGGCACTTAACCCAGGTCCTCTGCACGAGCGCCAGGTCTTTTTTTTTATTTTTTTTTTCTGGTCTTTTTGAGACAGGGTCTCCCTGTAGCCCCAGCTGTCCTGGAACTCACTCTGTAGACCAGGCTGGCCTTGAACTCACAAAGATCCTCCTGCCTCTGCCTCCCCAGTGCTAAGATTAAAGGCATGTGCCACCACGCCCAGCTGAGCACCCAGTACTCTTAACTGTTGAGTCATCTTTCCAGCCTCCTGGAACTGATTGTTTCAATATTTATCCCCCAAAGCAGATATAGGTTAAAAAAATGTCACTCATTACTTGCATTTTTTTTTGGTATTTTTGAGACAGGGTCTCCCTTTAGTCCCAGCTGGCCTGGAGCTTGCTATGTAGACCAGGCTGGCCTTGAACTCACAGACATCCGCCTGCCTCTGCCTCCTGAGTGCTGGGGATTAAAGGCGTGCACCACCATGTCCAGCCTTATTGTTGGTTTTTTTCAGACAGAGTTTCATGCTCAGGCTAGGTTTAACAACACTATGTAGCTGAAGATGACCTTGAGCTCCTGATCTTCCTACCTCTGCCTCCCAAGTGCTGGCATTATAGGTGTGTGACTCCACTCCCGGCCTCATTACTTGTAGTTTTGACGTTCTCTGCTGAATGTATAAGGTAACTTCAGGTCATTTTCATGCAATGAACATTGTTTTCCTGGGTTAAAGTTCTTAAATAGTACCATGTAATTCCATTCCCTATCTCCCTTCTACCAAGAAAAGACACGTGTAGTTTAATCACTTACAAAATTAAGAGCAACTTCTTTTGAATGTTCAAGTTTGAGCACATCACACTTACCTGATCTTACCACTACTTCCAAGTACAGCATGTTCTCTGTCATTGTCCCCTGAAAATGTGTTGAATTTTGTTTCTAATATCACCAGGTCCTTGTTTTGTAGTTCTGGGACCCGAACCCGGGATTTTGCAATGTTTGGAGGCAAGCACTCTTCCTCTGAGCTACATACACCTCTCTTTTGTTGTTGTTGTTTGTTTGTTTGTTTTGAAACAGTCTCATTATAATTCTCAGGTTGGTCTCTAACTCATGATTGCCTTCCAAGTGATGAAATTATGACCCCCCAGGCCATCTGAGGCAACTGGATGACTTATCCAAGTAGCAGAGGTGGGATTCAACCTGGGTCCCTATGGATTCCATGTCAACATAAATAAACCCTAAAAATGTCACCTTTGGTCTTGATACATTCGCCTTCTGAAATGCCATTCTTTCTCCTCCCTCATTATTTGAAATTTACAATGCATCCTTCAAGACAGCTCAACTAATACTTCCTCATCAAGTTTTTCCTTAGCAAGGCCATCCCAAACTCCCCTCTTGCACTGGCTCTGTCGCAGATATTATGTAAATGATCAATAGATTTCACTTCCCAAACTAGTCACTGATCATTTCCTATACTTTTCATATCTACTGAAACTTCTTATGTACTTCAGTTCAATAGCAAGAGATAGGGTCTCACCACGTAGACTTGAGTGGCTTGGTACTCACTATGTAAATCAGGGCTGGGATGACAGCTGTATGCCAACACAGCTTCAAGGAGTTCTTATACTAATATGTAATTAAAGTCTTTTTCGTTTGTTAGAGATAGGGTCTCACTATATACCTCTGGTTAGCCTGTAACTAATTAAATAGACCAGGCTGGCCTTCAGCTCTCAGAGATTCGCCTGCCCATGTCTCCCAAATGCTGGAATTACAGGTGAATGCCACCACACCTGGTTGTACCTGAACTCTTTGAAAAAGGTGCATGTGTTCTGCATTGCAGAGAGCAAAAATACTTTTGTGCATTCTTCCACAACTTTCTGATTGCTTGCTGCTTAGGATTTCTCTCATAGAAAATCCGCGAGACACAAACTTTTTGTCAGCCTTCTGCTCTCAAGCACAAAAGCGGTTAAAACCAGAAGACTGTTCACAGCACGTAAAAATGATGAGAAAGAACATGGAAAGCTGGGTTGCATGGGAAAGTGTTAGCGCAAAAGATGGGAAGTGGATTCGGGATCTTGAAAAAGGACCTTGAAAAAGAGGGAAATGTATTCAGGATCTGGGAAGTCAGGTGCGGCGACTTGAACTCAGAGAAAGACTGGAATTGAACCTCAAGAAGAGAATCGGGTAGCTAGAGAAAAAGAAAAATGGAAAAAAAAAGAAAAAGAAAAAAGAAAAATGGGATTCTGGAGTTGGTTTCCGTGACGTGTTATCAGTCCCCATGACAGACACAGCAGCAGCACCGACCATAGCCGCCAGGCACAGGTCCCTCCTTGGACAGGTTTCGGAAATAGCTCAATTCAATGCACCGCCACTAACTCGCTGAAACTTGCTAACTTGGAGGCGGGCCCGGTCTTCTCAAAGCGCGTATGAAGCTCTACGCATGCGCAAATCCCCCACCAGCGGACCAATTAAATTGTAGCGCTGAGTGCTACGCCTGCGCAGTAGGTCTCCAACCGCAGTGCCTCCCCCCCC
>VZQC01010838.1:607993-671656 GCA_009823505.1 Rhizomys pruinosus
TTTTTTTTGTCTTTTCAAGACAGGGTCTCCCTGTAGCCCCAGCTGTCCTGGAACTCACTCTGTAGACCAGGCTGGCCTTGAACTCATAAAGATCTGCCTGCCTCTGCCTCTGCCTCCCGAGTGCTAGGATTAAAGGCATGCGCCACCATGCCCGGCCAGATAACTTTTATATACACACCCTTCTTTATCTGTGGGTTCCACATCCATGGATTCGGCCAACCACTGATCAAAAGTATTTGTAAATCATGTCTGTACTGAACATGCGTAAGTTTTTTTTTCTGTCATTTCCCTAAACTACAATATTGCAACTATTTGTATCGTGTTAGTCATCATAAGCAATTTAGACATGGTTTGAAGTATATGGGGTGATGAGCATAGGTTATGTACAAATTCCACACCATATTCTTTTTTTTGACAAAGAGAAACTGATTAAATTTTAATGCATAATTCTGTACAACTGGATAGTCAAAGTGAGTGGAAAACGGTATTTCATTTGCAATGTGTGATGACATCCTCACAAAACAATTCACAATGAGCTTATGAATAGGTGACAAATGGGTATACTACATGGAAAGTGAAAAGAAACAAAAGCAACAGAAATAAATAACATGATAAAGCAATAATAATGTAAGTAAACAGCACATTATTTGTTATTACATGATCAGCTGCTAAAGATAAATACATTACTAGCTAAAGTTTTCATAGTTTTAAGAAATGGTATACTTTAACATATTTACTATATAAAAATGTATGGCTATTATCTCAATCCAAGAAAAAACAAATTTGAAAAATTATGGACCAGGCATTGTGGTGCATGGCTTTAATCCCAGCACTCAGGGGCTGAGGTGAGCTTTGAGATCAAGACCAGTCTTGTCATCATAGTGAGCTCCAGACACTTGGAGCTACAGGAAGACCCTGTCTCAACTTCCTGTAATCCCAGCTGGCCTAGAAGGAACCTGCTGTGTAGACCAGGCTGGCCTTGAAGTCACAGAGGTCCACCTACCTCTGCCTTCCAAGTGCTGGGATCAAGGGGTTGTACCACCACACCTGGCTTCATACCATATTCTCTAAGGGACTAAGTATATGTGAATTTTGGTTCCTTCTGGGTAGTCTGGAACCAAGCCTCTTCAGATACTGAGAGATGACTGTCTACCAAATAAGTTATCTTTCCGCCTACTTCATTATGTAAAGGTACTTGGTGAATTTCTCATAATGGTTTTTACAAAGTTTCTGGAAGTTGAAAATTTCCTGATTGGATATCACTAAATTGTACTCTTGAGAACTCACAACAGATAAGCTATGTATTGTGGGGCATGCTTAGAAGGATTACAAGTTTCAGATCTTCCCAGGCACATAGCGCAGTCCTATCTCAAAAATAAAAAGTGGGAACAGTTGAAGATTGTACATTCAAATATAGGTAGTAGTTATGTGTACAGTTTTATAATGGTTTTCTTGGTCATGGAGCAGTGAACACTGTGTAACCTAATGTATAATTCTTTATTTCTATAGTACATTGATATTTAATCATAAACACCTGTTAACTCTTTTATTTGTGTGCATGTGTATGTCTCTTAATAAATTGTGTTCCTTTAGGCAACTCATTCCAGCGATGGCCTGTTCGTCTAGAACTCCAGTTGACAAGACAGATGGCTAGCTCTGGATCATCAGGGGGCAATATGGATAAATCTATGTTAGTCCTTGTTGTGGGCTTATCAACAATAGGAGCTGGTGCATATGTAAGTAAAAAAGCAGCTTCGGTAGTGCAGCTGCCAAACAGCTCCCGTTGAAAGACCAATACTACTCTGCTTTAAAGCTTCTGCTACTAATTCTTCATTCTCCTTTTGGAAAATTTCCAAAAGGTATTCTTTAAAATGTCTAGTGTCTAATATCCTATGGGAGCCAATTTGGGAATGACTGGTGTTTAATCTCATGTTGATTGATCTCTGTTCTTTTCGCTTGTCTTTTTATTCTTTACTTGAAAGCTGCCATGTGTTCTTGGATTTGACTAACCCCCAAAATTGCACTTGTTCAATTGGTTGTTACACAGTAACCTGTAAATAAAGTCAAAATTCACTGCAGCTCCTAAGCACAATATTTGATTTTGACCTATTTGTCAACTTTTTAAAGATTTTTTTTTCTCTCAGCTCGAGACTTAAAAAAAGAAACCCAGCTTTTAATAAAACTATTAAGGGACTGGAGAGATAGCCTAGCGGTTAAGAGCACCGACGCTCTTGCAGAGGACCCAGGTTCGATCCCCAGCACCCACATGGCGGCTAAGAACCGTCTGTAACTCCAATTCCAGGAGAACTCCAGTTCCAGGGGAATCCGAGACCCTCTTCTGACCTCCGTGGCATTGCACGACACGGGTGCACAGACCTGCATGCAGACAGTACATTCATACACATACAAAGATAAATAATAAAAAAAAAACTTTATAAAACTATTAAGCATTACTAAATCTACGAATTTCAAAGACTAAATTATAGAAGCCAGCTTAGTATCTCCAGTTATAGAATGGTGTCTGTATACAGCGAGAAATACAGTGTTTAATTGCTACAGTATTAGCACAATTATATCTCCTTACACGAACTCTGATCAGCTTAGCAAGGTCGCAGAGGAATTATTCTGTGGGTGTTTTGTTTTGTTTTTAACTTGGCAAGGTGTACTATAAAAGTAGATCCAGTGAAAGCTGGGTCCCGTAAGGTTGAGTTAACTAGCTTGTTAACCAACTTAGATAAAACCAACTAACATCCTTGATTGAAGAAAGCTATTTGCTTTATATACTAAAAGCAAATGGTTGGAAGCCATTACAAACCTAGCTCTTTCTCTGCTGATAATAGCAAATTATTTTTGTTCCTCTGTCACTAGATTAAAAAGCAGTGGTGGGGGGGAGGCGACTGAAAATGATTTGAAGTTATCTATATCCTCCTACCCTAACCTGACTCCCAAATGCAAAAAAGAGTAGCCAGCTCTTGTCAGTTGTAAGTCAAATCAGAATAAGAAATAGATAAAATGTGCCTGATAATACATTTTATGAAAATGGATTCTCCTCCAATCCTGGAGCAGCGTTTAATTTTTTTTTTCTTTTTTTAAGCACAGAGTAACTAAAATGCTTCCCTGCCTTTGCATTCAATGTTTGTTCATTAATACTTAGTGCCTTTTCTATTTCCTTTTGTCTCTTTTCTGGCCTCATCTTTACCTACAGTTGTGCAGTGTCATCTTCTAGGACCCCCTTCTAGATCACTAGCGTCTACAGGTGCTTCTGAGAAAGATGGCAGCAGCCTAGTATACTTCTTAATTGTAGGAGCAACAGTCACTGGGGCAGGAGTTTATTATGTAAGATGCTTATAGTAAAATATGTTTGGGGGTAGGGTGGGTGAGACCATGACACTAATAAAAACCTGGTCTATTAGAATACAGTATAATATTCACAGCATGTGCTTTTTCTAAGCATTTATTAAAGGGACATTGTCAGTCACTAGAGAGTCCTCAAACTATTGAAGTAGTAGATCAATGTAAAACCATAGATTTAAAGCCAAATCCTTTTTTTAAAAAAAAAACTTTATTTATTTTTGTATGTGTATGAATGTACTGTCTGCATGCAGGTCTGTGCACCCGTGTCGTGCAATGCCGCAGAGGTCAGAAGAGGGTCTCAGATTCCCCTGGAACTGGAGTTCTCCTGGAATTGGAGTTACAGATGGTTCTTAGCCGCCATGTGGGTGCTGGGGATCGAACCCGCTCCTCTGCAAGAGCATCGGTGCTCTTAATCGCTAGGCCATCTCTCCAGCCCCCTAAAGCCAAATCCTTATATCAACCTTTTCTTTGAACGTTTGCCAATTCTGTACTTATTTTTATGATGCAAAATTATATTGTGCTTTAGTGCTGCATATCTAACAAGTTGGTCCGTGAGTAAATGTCATATACGCAGGTAAAGGTAACTTGAGCACCATCTACTTTTAATCGGTTTAGGTAAGATGTAATTTTTCGGTTTTGTGGGAAGCAGTCACCTCAACTTTTAATGTGAAAAGGCATTTTATTGAATGCTTTGGAGGAGGTCCAGAAAGCCATAGAGATTACAGTATTTTCCCAAACCACCCACAGCCTCTACTTCAAGCTAAATTCCTTTGGCAGTGTCCCTTTGTTGTTTCTAATTTGGTCAAACTACTGGGTGAACTGGTACAAGCTAACACATTCATGTAGATTGCTTTCTTACATGTCTTTCATTCCTGATTCAGATACTACCCCCTGAGCCGTAACTTCCATTTCATGTTTCTCAGTTTTTCTCACCAGTTCCACCCCATTTATTCAAAAATAGGTTTAAAATGTTTGTATTAGATATGTTTATAATAATTTCAACCTGTTAAACCTCAGGTTTGTGTTGCTATGCCAGAGTTGGATGGCCTCCACAGAGTTGACCATGTAAATTCTCCTGATGCCAAGTCATGAGATGTGTCCACCATTGTTGCTTTCTCCTGTCTTAGAAATATCTAAGAAGGCCAAATTCCTCTAAGTTATTCGATTAAATGCCTCATTGCCCTGTGTGTTTATCCAACACTGATTGTAATAACGAGGTTATAATGGTTCCAGGTTAAATGATAAGCTTTTGTCTACCTAAAACTCTTTATCAATCTAGTCTGTATACTTCCATTTTGGGCTTTAAATAGTTGAAAGCTTGATATGAAGTGGCTTAATTTTTTTTCTCTGAAGTCGATAGCAGTCTTAAGACAAAATTAACTTAAAATCAGTGTCCAGATACTGGTGAGATTATGACTACAAATTCTTTAGTGTTCTGGGCTAGTAAGATGGCTCGGGGGTAAAGGCACTTGCTGCCAAGCCTATTGACCTTAATTTGTGCCTCAGGACCCACATGGCGGGAGGTGTCAGATTGTCCTCTAATGTACACATGTACTTAGTGGCATGAATGTAAGAGTGTGTGTGTGTGTGTGTGTGTGTGTGTGCACATGATAAATAAATCTAATAAAATATCTTGTACTGTCTATATTTGTTTCTTGGGCTGTCATAATCAAATATTACAAAATAGTGTAAACAACAGGAGTTTATTTTCTGGGTTCTGAAGGCTGGGAAGGTCAGACAGAGTTCGGTTTCTGGTGAAGGTGTGCAGACAGCTACCCACCTTGCTGTGTCCTCACACGGGGACAGGGCCGTGTTGAGAGTAAGCTATGTACTTTTGCTGTCTCCTCCCCTCCCCCTCCCCTTCCCCCTCCCCTCCCCCTCCTCCCTCCCTCCCTCTTCCCTCTTCCTCCCCCTCCTCCCTTCTCCCTCCCTCCCTTCCTCCTCCCTCCTCCCTTCTCCTTCTCCTCTTTCACCTCCTCCTCCTTCTCCTCCCCCTCCTTCTCCTTCTCCTCCCCCTCCTCCTCCTCCTCCTTTCTCCTTCTTCTCCTCCTCCTCCTTCTCCTCCTTCTCCTTCTCCTCCCCCTCCTTCTCTCCTCTCCTCCTTCTCCTCCTCCNGAGATGACCACTGAAGGCTTCAAGTCCTCCCAGAGACAAAATTAGAGAAGCATCTTTATTGGCATCACCAGACAATTGAGAACCTATAAAATTGAGGCTAGGAGAAAACTCTGAACCTTACATTACAAACTTTGGACATTAAAGGTAAAAATATATATATATATATATATATAGCTCTATAAAGATAATCCTGACATAAATGAGTCAGGATAGTTTTCTGTAGAAGAATCTAAATACTAGCATTTGTCTCTCTCCCTTTATTATTACATGGAATCTGGGACTGAACTCAGGTCATCAGGCTTGGTGCCAAACTCCTTTACCTGTTGTGCTGGATAGCTTTAGTGTCAACTTGACACACCTGGGTTGAGGGAGCCTCAAGTGGGGAATTGGCTTCAGTGGACTGGACTGTGGCCACATCTGTGGAGTATTGTCTTGATTGTCAAGCAATGTGGGCCTACTATGGGTGGGGCCTACTATGGGTGATGCCACCCTGGGCAGGTTGTTGTGTACCGTATAAGAGGGCAGGCTGGGCATGGGCCAGGGGAGCAAGCCAGTAAACAGCATTCTTCCATGGCCTGTGCTTCAGCTCCTGCCTCCAGTTTCCTGCCCTGAGTTCCTGCCTTGGGCTCCCTAAGTTGTGAACTGTGACCCAGGAGATGTGAGCTGAATAAACCTTTTCCTCCCCAAGTTGGTGTCGGTCAGTGTATTTTGTCACAGCAATTGAAGAGAAACTAGAACACCTGTTGATTCAGCTCACTGGCCGAGTATTTTTTATCACATTTTTATGAGTCAGAACTTGTTTCCATGTAACTTTACTTTGCATTGGGATAAGCAATGATATATTAATAACTTCAGATCAGCTTTGTTAACATAAGAGATTAGGCACAAGGTACTTTTAAAACAACACATCCAGGGCTGAAGAGATGGCCTAGCGGTTAAGAGTGCCGACCGCTCTTGCAGAGGACCCAGGTTCGATCCCCAGCACCCACATGGCGGCCGAGAACCGTCTGAAACTCCAATTCCAGGAGAACTCCAGTTCCAGGGGAATCCGACACCCTCTTCTGACCTCCGCGGCGTTGCACGACACGGGTGCACAAACTTGCATGCAGACAGTACATTCGTACACATACAGAAATAAATAAAATTAATAAAAAAAATTAACCTTTATTACCTACCAAGAAGCCCTGTCTCCAGGTACTATCACATTGGAGGTTAGGGATTCCACATATTAATTTAGTAATTCAGTGCTTAGTAGCATTTCTTCATAACTTTTTTCTCTCATTTGAGGAAACATTGTTTTTTTATGTGTATGAGTATACTGTCTGCATGTAGGTGTGTACATCCGTGTCATGCAAAGCTGCAGAGGTCAAAAGAGGGTGTCGGATTCCCGTGGAACTGGAGTTAAAGACGGTTCTCAGCCACCATGTGGGTGCTGGGGATTGAACCCAGGTCCTCTGTAAGAGTGGTCAGCGCTCTTAACCGCTAGGCCATCTCTCCAGCCCGAGGAAATGTTTCTAATTCAAGTATAATCACTCCTTTAGAAATTCCTTTATTGATAACTCTTTAACCTCATAGGTCCCTGTGCTCCATAAAGAAGGAAATAATTCAATGGCTTTAAACTTTATTGCTGGGCATGGTGGCTCACGCCTTTAATCCCGGTGCTGGGGAGGTAGAGGTAGGTAGATCTCTGTGAGGTAAAGACTAGCCTGGTCTACATTATAAGTTTAAGGTCTGCCGGGGCTACAGAGAAACCCTGTCTCAAAAAGAAAAATAAACTAACAAAATACTGAGGATGAAGAGATGGCTCAGAGGATAAGAGCACTTGCTGCTTTTCAATAGGACCAGTTTTGGATCCCAGCACCCACATGGTAGCTAACAACCAACTGTAACTTTAGTTCCAGGGGATCTAATGCTCTCTTCTGACCTCTGTGGGCACTGTACACACATGATATACATATATACATACAGACAAAACACTCATGTACGTTAAAATGAAAAATTTTTTTGGTCTTTTTTTTGAGACAGGGTTTCCCTGTAGCTCTGGCTGTCCTGAAACTCACTATGTAGACCAGGCTGGCCTTGAACTCACAGAGATCTACCTGCCTCTGCCTCCTAAGTCCTGAGATTAAAGGCGTGCACAACCACACCTGTCTAAATTTTTAATTTTTGAGCAATGGGTATGTGCTGGATAGCTTTAGTGTCAACTTGACACACCTGGGTCGAGGGAGCCTCAATTGGGGAATTGGCTCCATTGGATTGGCCTGTGGCCACATCTGTGGAGTATTGTCTTGATGGTCGAGCAGTTTCGGAGGGCCCAGCCCACAATGAGTAGTGCCACCCTGGGCAGGTTGTTGTGTACTGTATAAGAAGGCGGGCTGGGCATGAGCCAGGAGAGCAAGCCAGTGAACAGCATTCCTCCATGGCCTGTGCTTCAGCTCCTGCCTCCAGGNATTAAGCCGGGCATGGTGGCGCACACCTTTAATCCTAGCACTTGGGAGGCAGAGACAGGTGTATCTTTGTGAGTTCAAGGCCAGCCTGGTCTACAGAGTGAGTTCCAGGACAGCTGGGGCTACAAGGAGACTCTGTCTCGAAAAGACAAAAAAAAATATTTAAGGAGATTTAATATTTGGGCCCTTTGCCATTCAAGTGATAGAATCACATTGCCTCCCAAAACGACCTCTTTCTTTTCCTTTAAGTTGAATAAATACCAGCATATTTGTCTGTTTGTAAAGGTCTCTACTAATATTTTTATAAGTTTGTGGAGTATTTCTCAAGATAACATGTATTTGCATCACTAATTGGAAATCTATGCAAAGTAGGAATACAGAAACCCTTTGGGGAAAATAGTTTTTTGTTTAGTGTGTCTATAAAATTATTTTTACATTCGAACACTGAGCTTAAAGGTTGATGTATGTCCACACCTAACCTAAATTTAGCCCTTCTCCTACTAAGCCTCAAGCTGTTTCCTGCTTTACTCTTCTTTTCATGTGTGAAACCATTAGAAGCTAGAAAATTGGGCTTAGACATTTGTGGGTGGCCCTCTCAATATGAACATAGCCACAGTTTATTTCCCTGTTCACTCCTGTTGATAAAATTAAACCATATGTTTTAAGTTAAAGCTCCTCTTCTTTTTTGTGGCATGCTGGAGATTGAACCCAGAATTTCCTGCATGCTAAGTTTGTCTTCTAGCACTGATCTACAACCCCAGCCCCAAAGCCCCTTTCTTTAAAAAATATTTTCTTATTTTGTGTGTATGAGTCTATGCCTGCATGTATGTAAGTGCACACATATTGTACAATGCCAATGGAATCAGAAGGTGTCAGGTATCCTGGACTGGAATTACGGGTGGGTGTTGGGAATCAAACCTGGGTCCTCTGCAGAAAAGTCAGTGCTCTTAACTGCTGACCCATATCTCCAACCCCTCTTTGTTTTGTTTTTTTAACTATATTTTTTTATGTATGTGTGGCAGGGGCACATGGCCTGACACACATGTGGAATTCAGGACAACTTTCAGGAGTTGGTTCTATCCTTTCATGTGGGTCCCAAGAACTAAATTGAGGTCATCCATTTTGGTAGCAAGAGCCTTTACCCCCTGAGCCATCTCCCTAGCTCCTAAAGCTCATTTCTTAATTTCTTATAAGAAATGTTTTTAGATGTGAATACCAAACTTGTATATGTATAGTAAGTAGCATTGAAGAAAAAACTTCTTGAAATTAATTTCAGTTGGATTCAGTTTATTTATTCAGTTTGTTTGATAGATTTAGTAGTAATTCAAAAAGTAACCTTAATCTTCTAACGTACAGTACTTTCTCTTTCATTTCTCTTATGTGTTATATGTTTGCAGGCTGATAGACCAGGTTCCACATTTATAACATGTCTAGGTGTGAGTTGCTTTGTAAAAGGGTTATAAGAATAGGCTTTTTTCTGTATTAATTTATTTTTTTTTTGGTACTAGAGCTCAAAGCCAGAGCCTTGTACATGCTAGGCAAGCATACTATCACCAAGCCACATCCCCAGCCTCAAAGGAATATTCTTAGGATATATTTTATAATACTTGGATACTTGTTTTAATTGTCATTAGTTTTACGATTAATCTGAGGTTTCATTTGAAACACAATCACTTAAATTTTCTGTGTTGTCAACCATGTTGAGTACAAAAATATTGTGATTACAAGGCATCCTTAGGCTGAGGCTGTAGCTCCATTGGTAGGGTGCTTACCTGGTATACACAAAGTCCTGGGTTTGTTTTCTAGTACTACATAAATCAGGCATAGTGGTGCATGCCTGTAATCTTAGGACTGGGGAAATAGAGGCAGGAGGATCAGAAATTTCATGGTTATTCTCTGTTAGTGAGACATGTCTCAAAAAAGTCATTCTTGCCAGGTGTGGTGATGCACACCTTTAATCCCAGCACTCGAGGCAGAGGCAGGTGGATCTCTGTGAGTTCAAGGCCAACCTGGTCTACATAGTGAGCTCCAGGGCAGCTCAGGCTATAGGAAGACCCTGTCTCAAAAGGACCAAAAAAAATCATTCTTTTTTACCACTATTTATTTATTTAGTTAGTTAGTTATTTTGGAGACAGGGTTTCACTATGTAGCCCTGGCTGGCCTAGAACTCAGGAAGTAGATCAGGCTGGCCTCAAACTCAGAGATCTACCTGCCTCTGCCACCAGAGTGCTAGAATTAAAAGTGTAGGTCACCATCTAGCACCTTTTTAAAACATTTCTGCCATTTTCTTTTTTTGTTGTTGTTTTGTGTTTTTGTTTTTTTTTTTAGACACTGTCTCCCTGTAGCCCCAGCTGTCCTGGAATTCACTCTGTAGACCAGGCTGGCCTTGAACTCACAGAGATCTGCCTGCCTCTGCCTCTCTAGTGCTAGGATTAAAGGCGTGCACCACCATGCTTGGCTTTTCTTGGCCACCATGTGGGTGCTAGGAATTGAACCCGGAACCTCTGCAAGAGCAGTTGGTGCTCTTAACCACTGAGCCATCTCTCCAGCCCCTAATTTTTGCAATTTTCATACAATGTAGTTTAATTGTATTTAGATCTACTTCCCATCTGCTCCTGCCCTCTTCCCTCTGTCCAATTTACTTTATCTATCTATCTATCTATCTATCTATCTATCTATCTATCTATCTATCTATCTATCATCTATCTATCTCTATCATCTATCTATCTATCTATCTATCTATCTATCTATCTATCTATCTATCTAATTAGGGCTGGGGAATATCACTCAGTGGCAGAATATTTGCCCAGTATACATAACAAACCCCAATATTATATGTTATAAAACAAACCCAAAATAGCCATAATAGTAAGGATACCCTTCATCAATTTGACACTGTAGAAAAGATAGTATATTTGATGAGATTGGACACATTCACAGTGATATGCCATAGACAAGATAGTATATTTGAAATAAGGCATGCCTTTAAGCAGGGTAGTGTTTGACCCTTAATTATGTGTATGTAATATTTCTGAGTAAGACTTCTTTCTATTGATTTAAGAAGAAGGAAATCTGTTTCTGGGAATATGAGTTACATTCTAAGTCTAGGATACTTATGGCCATATATAAGAGTTATGTGAGCACCTGGCAAACTCTGAAACATCTACCAGGAATAAATGTATTTCTCAACTTCTACCCATAGCCATGCAGATTGAGTTCACGGCTAATACCCAGCACAGTCTAAAACCCCTTTCCATACTTTTTTTATACTTATTAATATAATTTTTAAATTTCTATCTGCTTTCTGAGTTAAATATCAACAGAGTGATTTATAGAGTCTTCAGAAATCTGAAAATAATGTACTTTTTGTTGTTTTGTTTTTGGTATTTTTGAGGCAAGTTCTCCCTTTTAGTACTAGCTGTCCTGGAGCTCACTCTGTAGACCAGGCTGGCCTTGAACTCACAGAGATCCACCTGCCTCTGCCTCCCAAGTGCTGGGATTAAAGGCATGCGCCACCATGCCCAGCTTTTTTAGTTGTTTTTTTTTTTTTTCCCCGTTGGTTTGTTTTTTGAAAATAATGTATTTTAATCTGCTTTCAAGTACCCTTTCCTGACCAAATATGTGTATACTGAATAGTTTTGATTTCTTGAAAAAACAACTTTGGGACTGGGGATATAGCTCAGTGGTAGAATGCTTGCATAGCAGGCATGAAGCTCTGGGTTCCAGCCCCAGTACTAGAATAAAAGACAAAAGAATTTGGCCTTAGTGATTTTGGCATAGAGGAACTAACCCAATGTAGACAAAAGCTTCTCATTTAATTGAAATGGTAATTGCTTATGATATGAGTTAGCAGTATGATGAAATGAACTTTTTCCATGTTTGGGTCTACAGGCCTACAAGACTATAAAAGATGACCAAAAAAGATATAATGAAAGAATGTCTGTATTAGGGATGACACCAGAAGAGAGACGGAGAAGGGCCAGTGGCCCTGGTGAGTATTCCCCTTCCTCTTTCTGTGTGATTGGAGACTTGTGAAGGGAAAGTGGGTAAGGTCGGTGCTGTGATTTGCCAGTATCTTTTGAAGTATAACAGTGTGAGAATGTATGCTTCCAAAAATTATGCTTTGACTGGGCAAGTGGGAGCAGTTTCTTAAAGTATTTGGTTGACATTTTTGGCTTGAGAATCAAATTGGTGATGATTAGGGTTACTTTTTTTTTCTTTATGGTAGACTGTTAAAGGGTGAGCTTGGAGAAGCTATGAAAGCCATTTTTTTCAATAACAAAACCTTTTTGGTCTGATTCATTCTCCTGAGTCTTTGGGGTTTTGAGTTGTTAAAGACGTGTGTGTTTTCCAGTGGCTCTAGGCTTTGCTCCCATTCCCCAGGATCCACATGGTTTTATAGAGCAGACTGTTTTAATCCCTTAATAAGCCCCCACAACTCTGGGTGGGCGGTTTGTATTGCTTTCTTCAATAATATCTCCTCCTTCTTGAACATTACATAATAAATCCCCAATTGACTTCCTAGGTCTTCCTCTGTTCTTGCTAACAAAAAGTGAAACTGAACTTGATATTTTCCTGGTGGTCAGTACGAAATTAATAAGCACAGCAGAGACCTTTTAATAGATGCTTTCTAATACATTAGAGCTCTAACTACCCAGGTGTGGTAGTGCCTGCTTATAATCCCAGCAAATGCAAGCTGAAACAGGAAAATTGCCAACCTGGGCTACAGAGTGAAAATCTATCTTTAAAAAGAAAAGAAAGAACTAATAATTTAAGATAGGACCTAGATCCGAAATAGACCTAATGAACAAATAACACTAAATCAGTCACCTCCTTTTAGTATATATTTTACTTGTAAAATGAGAGGAATACTAGTTTTTCCTCTCCCACCACCAGGATGCTATGAAGATTGTTTTATTGTTTTTTGTTGATGTTTGTTTGGGTTTTTCAGTACTGAATATCAAACCCAAGGCCCTACTTATGATAGGCAAGCTTCCTACCACTGAGCTATGCCCCAAGCCCAGTAAGTTTAGGATTAGCATAGGTACTGTGGTAATTTTATTTTATGTAAAGGATTGAGACAAGTGCAAGGTGACTGTTAATAGTGACCAGGAGTCATCAGAGCCTTCAAGATTCACCCTGCCTGTTCTGTTGCTTCCAGTTGCAGAAGGAGGACCAGTTCCTCAAGTCAGGGTACCAAGTCACGTTCCTTTCCTGCTGATTGGTGGAGGTACTGCTGCTTTTGCTGCAGCCAGATCCATCCGGGCTCGAGATCCTGGGGCCAGGGTAAGGTGCATGTTAATTTTGCTTGGCATAGACAGTGTAGTGTGCAAGCACTTAGCCCATGTGAGCACTTTGGCATTTGCCTCTTCAGTAAGTATCATTACCTTTATGTCTTAAGGTACTGATTGTATCTGAAGACCCTGAGCTGCCATACATGCGACCTCCTCTTTCAAAAGAACTATGGTTTTCAGATGATCCGAATGTCACAAAGACACTGCGATTCAGGCAGTGGAATGGAAAAGAGAGAAGGTATGTTTGCTTATGGGCCTGACCAGAAACTTGAGCTGAACATAGGAAGCAGGTTAAGATTTTACTACTGACCACATGTGACAAATAGGAAGGCTCTACAAGAGTTTGCCAGTGTGCACACTTGGTCAGCTCACAGACAACAGCCTGCAGAATCATTGTAGATTCAGTTCCCCAAACTGTCAACAGTTGGCAGTGTAATGCTGGCTTCTGAAATATTAGGGCTTCTATTTCCAAGACTTTTAGGTTAGACTTCTCTGTTAGAGATTAGCCTAAATTGTGTTGTCACTTCTTTTTACTATATAGGCATGTCCCATAAAGGCAAATGACTGTTGAATGGCATTTTGATTTATTTTATATTATATATTATATATAATATAATATATTATAATATATTGCATATATTATACATATATGCAGCCACATGTGACTGCATATATGTAGATGCCAGCAGTCAACCTCAAGTCTCATTCCTCAAGTAACATCTACCTGGTTTATTTTATTTTATTTTAAATCTATTTTATTATTTTGATTTTATGTGTATGAGTGCATTGCCTGAATATATGTAAGTGCACCTGTGTTGTACAATGCCTACAGTGGTCACCCCTGGAACTGGAGTTACAGACTGTTGTTAGCTGCCATGTGGTTGCTGGGAATCGAATCTGGGTCCTCTGCAAGAGCAGCCAGTGTTCTTAACCTCTGAGCCATCTCTCCAACCCCCCAGGTTTATTTTTTAAGTGTGTGAGCATTTTGCCTGCATGTATGTATATAAGTACTCCTGCGTCATTTATTGTCCATGGAGGTCTGAAGAGGGTGTTGGATCCCCTGGAACTGGAATACAGGTAGTTGTTAACAATTATGTGGTTGCCGGGAACCAAACCTGGGTCAGTGCTCTTAACCATTGAGCCATCTGTCCAGCCCCTCCTTATTTTTTGAGATAGAGTCTCTTTTTTTTTTTAATTTTATTTATTTCTGTATGTATATGGATGTATTGTCTGCATGCAAGCCTGTGCACCCGTGATGTGCAATGCCACGGAGGTCAGAAGAGGACGTCGGATTACCCTGGAACTGGAGTTCTCCTGGAGTTGGAGTTTCAGATGGTTCTCGGCCGCCATGTGGGTGCTGGGGATCGAACCCGGGTCCTCTGTAAGAGCGGTCGGCGCTCTTAACCGCTAGGCCATCTCTCCAGCCCGAGATAGAGTTACTGTCCTGGGACTTACCAGTGACCAGGGCCAGCCAGTGACCCTTGGGGATTTTCCTATTCCTTCCTTCCCAGTGCTGGAATTTCAGGTGCATGCTATCATGCCTGGCTTTTTTATATGGGTTCTGGGGTCAGACTCAGGTCCTCGTGCTTGTGTGGCACTTTTACTGACTGAGCTATCCCCCAGGCCACTGAAAGCACTTTGTTTGCTGCCCTAACCAGGTAGAGTAGGAAGGCTTGAAAGAAGAGCCTCATTATCAGAATGTTTGCACAGGACACTTGAAGCTAGGTAGGCATGGTGGCACATGCCTGTAATCCCAGCATTTGAGAGGATGAGGCAAGAGGAAATGGAGTTCAAGACTGACCTGAGTAACAGACTCTGCCTCAGAAATACAAAACATACTGTCTACAGAGAAACTTAGAGCTATTGATCCAGAGGACTTTTTCTTTCTTTTTTTTTTCAAAGCCAGTTTTTATTGAAGCTTTGTGTGTTTAAGGCCTATTCATTTGTTTATTTATTTATTTTTATCCATATCAGTATATGACCTCCATGTGTGTAAGTGCACCTCTGTCATGCAATGCCCTTGGAGGTCAGAAGAAGGTATATATATATACACACACACTTTTTTTTAAGCAATAAAAGTTGGAGAGAACAACAACAAAAGAACTGGAAAAAAAAAGACTGAAACAGTGAAGTTCTCCCCAAAACAATAAGCCTCTGCTTTGGAAAAAAAAAAAAAAACCTCTGGAAAGACTCAGAGGCAGGCAAAAAAGATTACAAGACTCAGGTGGGTGGGGCATGGAAAGGAAAATGACTCTAAATTGGATTGAGAAATGAAGTGTATGATGTATGAAAAAGTTTAATAACAAAAAATAAAAACATTGTAACATAAAAAAAAAGGCTATCTTGTCAAACTATATATTCTTTTTTTTTTTTTTTGGATCTTTTTGAGACAGGGTTCCCTGTAACCTCAGCTGGCCTAGAACTCACTCTGTAGACCAGGCTGGCCTTGAACTCACAGAGATCTGCCTGCCTCTGATCTTTCCAGAGGTTTTTTTTTTTTTTTTTTCCAAACGAGTCTATTGTTTTGGGGGAGAACTTCACTGTTTCAGCTTTTTTTTTTCCAGTTCTTTGTTGCTGTCTCTCCAACTTTTATTGCTTAAAAAAAAGTGTGTTGTGTAAATATTAATATATATTATTAATCGATATATATATATACAAAAATATGCTACACATACATAAATAGGTACATACATACATATCACCTAATTGTGAGCGATTTTCTCTCTTTTTTTCTCATGGCATCTATACCTGAAGAGGCTGAAACTCCGTAGTGCTCGTCCACAAGCTGGATATTCATCAGTAGTCCCCATCGGCATTGAAGTTTGGAGGATTCTTACAGAGACATGAGTCTTCATCCATATGGGAGGTTAAAAACGCTGTGTCTCAGGCCGGGTGTGGTGTGGATCAACCCCTTTTCAAATCCTATCACGAGTTGGGAGGCAGAGACAGATGGATCTCTGTGAGTTTCAACGGCCATACATGTCTACAGAGTGAGTTCTAGGACAGCCAAAGCTATAGGGGAACCCTGCATCAAAAAGAGTTAAAAAAAAAAAAAAGCTGTGTCTCATGTCTTTGAAGATATGGCAAAACAGTGGCAGCCACTAGTGTGATGCACTTTCCAGTAAGAAGATGAAACAGGACAAAATAACAGAGGCTCTCCTTCTTTTTTTTCTTTTTGTCTATTACTAGATCTACCTCGAGTTTTACTATCTAATGTATCAATTTCTCAGGCCTACTGATTATTCTGGTTTTACTTTTCCTTTTGGATGCTTAAGGCACACATGTAGCCCAGATTAACCAAGGTTTTTGTTTTCCTCTTTTTTTGTTTTTTTTTTTTTTTTGTGGTTTTTTTTTTTTTGTTCTCCTTTTAGCCCCAGCTCGTGTCCTGGAAGTCCTCTGATAGACCATACTGGCTGAACTACAAAGATCCCCTGCCTCTGCCTCCCAAGTGCTAGGATTAAAGGCGTGCACCACCACGCCAGTGGTTTTGTTTCTTAGGGTCAGTTGGGGATCTGGTCCTCAGGGGTCACTCACATATTTTTTTTTGGGGGGAGGGAGCCCCTGGATCCTTCGAAGGCCTTTTTCTTAGGTCTCTCAACTCCAGTACTCTTCTTTGGAGTCCATGCTTTTCTCAGTGATTCTATGTGATGTCGAACTATAAATTTACAAACCTGCTTTCTTCCCTCATTGCTACATCCATTTTCAAGCAGGATGCAAACTTCAGATTACACTATCTCCTACTTAATATATCCTAATTAATGTAGCTAGTTTTAAAATATTTTATTATGTTTTTAAATTTTATGTTTATGAGTATATCCTGCATTATGTAGGTAGTGCACCAGTGTCTGGTGTCCTGCAATGCCCTATGGTGTCAGATTTCTCTAGAACTGGATGTTATAGAACGGTTGTTAACTATGTGGGTGCTGGAACTAACCAGGTCCCGGCAGAGGTTCACCCAGAGAGCCAGTGCGCTTGACTGCTGAGCCATCTCTCTAAGCCCCAATTAGCTAGTTTTTTTTTTTAATATGGGACATGAGGACCTCACTCTGTATGTCCCATTTGGTCCTAAACTCCTAAGTTCAAGCAGTATTCTGATTCCATCCTTCTGATTAGCTGAATATAGTCACATGACATCACACCACCTCAGTTGTTTTAGGCAAATCATCTAGAGAGGAAGACCTTGTTCATCAATCAAGTTCCCATTCGAAAACCGAAAGACAAAAACAAAACAAAACAAAAAACACAAAAGCTGTTAGTCCTCAGCACTTTGGGAACAGAGGCAGGTAGATATCTCAGTACAAGACGGCAGGCCAGCGCTGTTACATAGGGAGTCTAGGCCAGCTGGGACTAATGCCCTGTCTCAAAGAAAAAAAAATGGTGCTAGAAAGATGGTTCAGAGGTTAAGAGCACTAGNTGAGGGAGGAGAAAGGGGGAAAGAAAGCAATATAATAGTCATGGTAACGTACACAGGGTGCATGTGGGGTTCTAGTCTCTGACAAAATGACCTCCCTGGACAGCTCGGCGAGCCTCATACCCTACGGTTTGCTATGTGCTTTCCCTAAACAGAAACGCTAAGCAATATTAATCTCCAAATGCCTTGGTTCTTCTTTGATGAACTACAATGGAAGAGGAGACATCAATGGTAACGGAAATGCACATTGCTGTACTTGGGCTTGGTACTTAAAGACTCTTGACAAAGAAAACAGCCCACTAGCTTACCTTCTTCCCAGTGAGGACAGCCACACCCCCATTCTCAATGTGAGGTAGGTCATGAGCAGAGACGTAGAAAGAAGGTGGCTGGAAATATATGCTGTATGGAAAAGAGGAGAAGGAGCTATAAGGGTCAGAAGGAGTTACAAGGATCAGTTCCCCTTATAGGGTTAGGAAAATTATGTCCATTATGAAAAATAAATTCAGGGACATTTTCCAGAATAAGTCTCTAGCCATTGGATCTTAGCTGTGACTTCCTTGTTGAGGCACTGCAGAAGAATGGTCCTCAATTGATGACTTGCCTTCCTCAAGACATCATGGCAATGTTGGAGACATTTTGAGTTATAGCAACCTTTAACACAGATGTTACTGGCTACACTAGTGGGTAGAAGGCGGGGATGCTGCCAAACAGCCTATGCTACACAGGACAACTCTTCTTCCCAACAATAACTATCTTGCCTCAAATCTCAATCATGGTGTAGAAGCTGGGCAACCTGGTTCTAGAATCATTTCAAAGTAAGAAGAAGGACATTCAAGGAGTTGGGGTTCACACATCAACTAACATGAGTTTCAGATGGTTACTTTGTTATTCTTAAATATTTTATTTATTTTGGGGGCATGGAGAGATGGCCTTAGTGGGTTAGCAACGCCGGACCGCATCTTACAGAGGACCGGGTTATCTCCCAGCACACCCATGGCGGCTGCAGAACGTCCGAAACTCCCAATTCAGGAGAAACTCAGTTCCAGGGGAACACGAACACCTGTCTTTCTGACCTCCGAGGTCATTGCAATGACACGGGGTGACAAATTGCATGCCGACAAATACATTCATAACATACAGAAGATATAAAAAATGTTTTAAAAAGGTTTAAAAAAATTTATTTATTTTATTTTCTAGAGTGTTATGCTTGAATTGGTGTGTAAATGCACCATGTTATGCCAGATGACCCTGTGGAGGAAGAGAGGGCATCACGATTCCCTGAACTGGAGAATAAAAGTTATGAGCTGCCATGTGGGTGCTGGGTTCAAACCTGGCGGTCTTTTTAAGAAAAGCGTTAGTACTCAGCTGGGTGTGGTGGTGCACACCTTTATCTAGCACGTTGGGAGGTAGAGTGGGCTGGTGTATACTGGGTTGTTAGTCAAGGCCAGCCGGGCGGCAGAGGAGTTCAGCACGCGGGGACCACAGGGACCCTGTCCGAAAAGACAAAAAAAAAAAAACAAAAAAACACGTAGTGCTCTGAACCTCGAAACCTCGTCTAACTCAGCTTTGGGTTGTTCTTGGAGACAGATGCTCCGTATAGCGCCTGGCCTAGAACTCCCTATGGTAACAGCGCTGGCCTGTCGTTGACGAGGTACGAGCATCTCCTGCTGCTGCTGTCCCAAAGTGGCTGAGACCTAAAGACATGTTTTGGGGTGGTATTTTGTGTGGGTGTGCGTTGGGTTGTGTCGGTTTGTTCGAAGGGAATTGAGGGTGATGGAACAAGAGTCTGTTCCCTCAGAGACGTTCTGCGAAAACAAACGTAGGTGGAGGAGTGGCATGGGACCATAGCAAGCTACAAGAGGATAGGAAGGAATCAGATTACCCGCGTGAACTTATGGAGTGAGGACCAAGGGGACAAGCGGTGAGGTCCCATGCACAGATTATCATAAAAAAAAAACTAGCTAATTGGGGCTTAGAGAGAATGGCTCAGCGCAACGCGACGGGCTTTCCGGCGGTGAAGTGGGTCACGTTCTCAGCCACCACATAGTGGTTAACAACTGCTACTAACAGATCTTAGAGATATTCTGACACCATAGGGCATGCAGGACAACCAGACATGGCTGCATACGACTAATATAAGGAGTATACTACAATACTAAATTAAAAAAAAATTAAAATATTTTTTGAAACTAGTACTAATTCATTAGGATATATTAGTAGGAGGATAGTGTATCTGGAAGTTGCACCCTGCTTGAACAATGGATGTGGAGCAATCAATGAGGGAAGAATAGAAAGCGAGGTCTTGTAAATTGTGTGTTCGAATCACATAATCACCGAGTGAGAAAAGCATGGACTCCAAAGAAGAGTACTGGCGAGTGAGAGATAAGAAAACAGGACTTGAAGGATCCAGGGGCTCCTCCCCCCAAAAAAATGCTGTGCGTGACCCCTGAGGACCCAGTCCTTCAACTGACCACTAGAAAACAAAAACCCTGGGCGTGGTGGGTGCACGCCTTTAAACCTGCAACTTGGGAGCCAGCTAGGGATTTTGTGCACCATATGTCTCGACTCACTAGGACGTTCCATTGAGTGAGTCATTGGGTTCTAAAGTATTTTGAGATGTCACCAGCTTGCAGAGGCGGGAGCAGTTGTGCGCCCGTCTTCTCCACGGAGCCAGACTCTAGCTCACTTGTTATAACGATATAAAAGTTATTCTTGACTTAAAAATATAAGATGAATCAAAGATTTTAAGGATTGATAATTGCATCAATCAATTAATTGAGTAATGTGAGATCACGGTTGGATACTCCATTGTGATGAGACATGAGCTGATTCATATAATTGACACTAAGCCAGCTCACTAAGAAATATTCCTCTCTGTGAACCAGTAAGGTCCTGCAGGAATTATTCATGTACTCTTGTAGTAGGTAATCAACTCTGAGTCTTTGATGGAAGTTTAGATTGGTATCACTTATATAAGAACTAAGAGAGATGAGGTCGTTAGACTAATATTTGATGGGTTATTTTGACTCGTACTTATCATACTCTTATAATATGTAAAGTCTGGTTCAGGTTGTATGCTGTCTTGAGTAAGGTGCGGATAAGCCTCTGTGGTTCTTGTGCTCGCTTCACTCTGATTGTATCTCTTTTTGCTGTACAGACGCTTTGAGTTTAATGAGGTCCCATTGTCTATTATGCACCTATTGTTTTTCACAACGTCATATTGAGATTGGGAGCAAGCTGTTTTCTGTCATTTGTTATTAATTTTAGTAATGTTTGTTTAGATCTACGCGGCTCGCCTACTAACTCTGTTGCTGTACTACGTAACTACCTCTTGAGGCTAAGACGAACAAGGGGGGGTGGCCCTTGAACTCCACCAGAGATCCATTGTCCTCTGCCTCAAGTGATAGGGATACTAAAGGTGTCAACGCCACGACACAGTCCGCCTGAAGGACACGCTTTTTTAACGCTACCCAATATGCGATGAGAACTCATGTCTCTGTATAGGAAATCCTGCCAAACTTCTTTGCCAGATGGGATACTTGGGAATTGATCCTACATGATCTTGTGGACTGAGCAGCTTACAGGGATTATCAGCCTCTTCAGAGTATAGACTAGCATTGAAAAGAAAGAGGAAAATGCTGCTCAATTCAGGTGATAATGTGATGTATAGTCACATATTTATTGTATGTGTAGCATATTTTTGTATATATAGTTATATTATTATATATATATATATTAATAATATAATTATCCAAACCACAGAAAGAGTCTTTTTTTTAAGCAATAAAAGTTGGAGAGAAGCAAACAAAAGAACTAACGGAAAAAAAGACTGAAACAGTGGAGTTCTCCCCAAAACAATATATAGATCTGCTTGGAAAAAAAAAAAACTCTGGAAAGATCCAGAGGCAAGGCGATTCTCTGTGAGTTAAAGGCCAGCCCTGGTCTAACAGAGTGAGTTCTAGGCCAGTCTGAGGATTACGGAAACCTGTCTCAAAAAGATCAAAAAAAAAAAAAAGAATATTATTTTTTTTTTTTTTTTTTTTTTTTTTTTTTTTTTTTTTTTTATTTTTTGTTATTAAACTTTTTCCATACATCATACATCAATTTCTCATCCAATTTAGAGTCATTTCCTTTCCATGCCCCCCACAACTGGTCATTGTTAATCTTTTTCTTAAATAAATAAATAAATAAATAAATAAATAAATAAATAAATAAATAATGAAAAAAAATTTCAGTACCTTTGGGTAAATATCAAGGGACAAGATTACTGTGTAGTAAGAATATGCTCAGCTTTTAAAGAACCTGTCCACATATGCCAAATTGGCAGGGCCATTTTTCATATCCACTAACAGTGAAGGAGAGTTCCTACCACTCCACAGCCTCAGGAGCACTTGATACTGTCTGTGTTCTAGATTTGGGCCATTCAATTGTGTGTGTCATAGTATTTCAGTGTTTTTATTTGTGTTTCCTTGATGATATGTGATGTGGAGCACCTATGACCTAGTCACCATCTGCACAGCACCTTTGGTGAGGAATCTCTTAAAGACTTTGGCCCACTTTTATTATTTTTTTCTCTCAATATTGAGTTTTAATATAATATGTGTGCCTTGTCATTATATTATAAATATCCTTCATAAAGAAAAAAATGAATGAAATTGAGCTTATGATTTCTTTCGTTCATAGATTATGTATTTGGTGTGGTATTGAAGAAGTTTGTTCCAAGCCTAAGGTTTTAATTTTCTCCTGTGTTATGTTCCAGGAGCATAGCAACTTGTGTTTTTCATTTAGGTTTATTTATTTTGAGTGAACTCTTCTCAAGGATATAATGGCCACTGTATCTACATTCATTTCTGTGTACGTAGATATCCCTAAATTTTAGCATTCTTATCTACGTATGTAGATATTTCCCTTTTAAAGAACAAAAAGTTTCTGGTTGATAAATTCCCACCTCCACATTTATATACCATGATATTTTACCTAGGTGATCAGTTTTTTTTTTAAGGTGTCCAAATACAGTGTGCTTTATTTCCAAAATATCTGGCTTATATAGACAACATGATTCAACTCCCAGGGCCAAATCCTGAACATTTTCCTCACTACGTCCCCAAACCCCCATGGACGTGGCCAGGGAAGTCCTAGGTGATCAGTTTTTAAAATAATATATATCAATAAACCAGAGATTATTTTTAGTAATTAATGGATTCATTGAATTTTTATAGCCATGTCAAATATTCATTTGCCTCTATGCTTTGTATATGTACGTATGTGAAAATGGTAATTAGATTTTCTTTTTCTTTTTTTTTTCTTGGTCTTTTTGAGACAGGGTCTCCCTGTAGCCCCAGCTGTCCTGGAACTCGCTCTATAGACCATACTGGCCTTGAACTTACAAAGATCCACCTGCCTCTGCCTCCCAAGTGCTAGGATTAAAGGCGTGCACCACCACGCCCAGTGGTTTTTGTTTTCTTAGGGTCAGTTGAGGATCTGGTCCTCAGGGGTCACTCACGATTTTTTTGGGGGGGAGGGGAGCCCCTGGATCCTTCGAAGGCCTTTTTCTTAGGTCTCTCAACTCCAGTACTCTTCTTTGGAGTCCAGTGCTTTTCTCAGTGATTCTATTGATGTCGAACTAAAATTTACAAACCTGCTTTCTTCCCTCATTGCTACATCCATTTTCAAGCAGGATGCAAACTTCCAGATTACACTATCTCCTACTTAATATATCCTAATTAATTAGCTAGTTTTAAAAATATTTTATTTATTTTTTAATTTTATGTTTATGAGTATACTGCCTGTATGTAGGTAGGTGCACCAGTGTCTGGTGTCCTGCAATGCCCTATGGTGTCAGATTCTCTAGAACTGGAGTTATAGACAGTTGTTAACCACTATGTGGGTGCTAAGAATTGAACCAAGTTCACCTGCAGGAGCAGCCAGTGCGCTTGACTGCTGAGCCATCTCTCTAGCCCCAATTAGCTAGTTTTTTTTTTTTAATATGGGACATGGGACCTCACTCTGTTGTCCCATTTGGTCCTAAACTCCTAAGTTCAAGCAGTACTTCTGATTCATCCTTCTGATTAGCTGAGATTATAGTCACATGCCATCACACCACCTCAGTTGTTTTAGGCAGAATCATCTAGGAGGAAGACCTTGTTCCATCAATAAGTTCCATTCTAAAACAAAAAAGACAAAAACAAAACAAAACAAAAAAACACAAAAGCTGTTAGTCTCAGCACTTGGGAAGCAGAGGCAGGTAGATCTCAGTGACAATGAGGCAGGCCAGCCTGGTTTACATAGGGAGTTCTAGGCCAGCTAGGGATACTCTGTCTCAAAGAAACAAAAAGATGAGGTTAGAAAGATGGTTCAGAGGTTAAGAGCACTAGCTGTTCTTTTTTTTTTTTTTTTTTTTTGTTTTTTCGAGACAGGGTCTCCCTGTGGCCCCAGCTGTTCCTGCAGACCAGGCTGGCCTTGAACTCACAAAGATCCGCCTGCCTCTACCTCCCAAGTGCTAGGATTAAAGGTGTGCACCACCACACCCAGCTGAGTACTAGCTGTTCTTAAGAAAGACCCAGGTTTGAATCCCAGCACCCACATCGTAGCTAACAACTATCCATAATTTCAGGTCTAAGAGATCCCATGCCCTCTTCTGTCCTCCACAGGCACTGCATAACATGGGTGCATTTACACACATTCAAGCATAACACTCATAAAATAAAAATAAATAAATTTTTTTAAACCTTTTTTAAACATTTTTTTTATTTATTTCTGTATGTGTATGAATGTATTGTCTGCATGCAAGTTTGTGCACCCGTGTCATGCAATGCCTCGGAGGTCAGAAGACGGTGTCGGTTTCCCCTGGAACTGGAGTTCTCCTGGAATTGGAGTTTCAGACGGTTCTCAGCCGCCATGTGGGTGCTGGGGATCGAACCCGGGTCCTCTGTAAGAGCGGTCGGCGTTCTTAACCACTAGGCCATCTCTCCAGCCCCCAAAAATAAATAAATTTTAAGAATAGACAAGTACCATCTGAAAACTCATGTTAGTTGATGTGTGAACCCCAACTCCTTGAATGTCCTTCTTCTTACTTTGAAATGATTCTAGAACCAGGTTGCCCAGCTTCTACACCATGATTGAGATTTGAGGCAAGATAGTTATTGTTGGGAAGAAGAGTTGTCCTGTGTAGCATAGGCTGTTTGGCAGCATCCCCGCCTTCTACCCACTAGGTACCAGTAACATCTGTGTTAAAGGTTGCTATAACTCAAAATGTCTCCAGACATTGCCAGATGTCTTGTGGAGGCAAAGTTGCATCAATTGAGGACCATTCTTCTGCAGTGCCTCAACAAGGAAGTCACAGCTAAGATCCAATGGCTAGAGACTTATTCTGGAAAATGTCCCTGAATTTATTTTTCATAATGGACATAATTTTCCTAACCCTATAAGGGGAACTGATCCTTGTAACTCCTTCTGACCCTTATAGCTCCTTCTCCTCTTTTCCATACAGCATATATTTCCAGCCACCTTCTTTCTACGTCTCTGCTCATGACCTACCTCACATTGAGAATGGGGGTGTGGCTGTCCTCACTGGGAAGAAGGTAAGCTAGTGGGCTGTTTTCTTTGTCAAGAGTCTTTAAGTACCAAGCCCAAGTACAGCAATGTGCATTTCCGTTACCATTGATGTCTCCTCTTCCATTGTAGTTCATCAAAGAAGAACCAAGGCATTTGGAGATTAATATTGCTTAGCGTTTCTGTTTAGGGAAAGCACATAGCAAACCGTAGGGTATGAGGCTCGCCGAGCTGTCCAGGGAGGTCATTTTGTCAGAGACTATAACCCTGAATGCAGTTACCAAGCTTGTTTGTGCTTTTGCCCTTTCTCCTCCTTCATGTTGTTGTTTTTTACTTGCCTCTGGGATTATTGATGCCAAGAGAGATTAAACTATTTGTTGCAATACAGTACTTCAGGCATAATACCATGGAAGATTCTGTCACACTCTACCACGGTGATTGCCTTTAAGGAGAAGAGTTATTCGAGCACACTTGTGGAGTCCCAAAAAGGTTTTTCTTTGTTTTAATTTTGTTATGGGAAGCACTAGAGTGTGTGTGAACTAATGACAGTGTTCTAATAGAGGTGGTGATGTTCTCCGGAGGAGCAAAGCCCAGTAGAGGGGATCTAGAACACAAATGGAAGGATTGACCTTTGACAGGCACAGCAGCAGCGGCAGCAACTTCAGGAAATGTGGGAAATGCCAGCACTTCTCGCTGGCCTTGTGGAATGAAGTATGAACAAATGAACTGTCTCTAAGTGTAAACAGTCCTTGAGGCAGAGCTGAGTTTCAGTGAAGGCAAGAAGGTAGAGAAAGATTCTGCAAAGATGTTGTAAATGTAAGGGTTGTTAACAAAGGAATTAGGACCCCAAAGAGCAAGAGAGAAAAGGTTCCTCTAGTCTCCATTTTCACAAACCAGATAGGAACTTTGGGGACCAGCTGATGCTAATGTTGGTTGCTTAGGAATTTATAACCACTTGAAGAAAGTGGCTTACAAAAATTATGACTACTGAGAAACAGTTTCTTGTGATTACTTTTAATTCTCCTCATTGGTTTGGCAGCTAATAGGTTCAGAGACTTTTTTGGTGGGGGTCAGGGTGATGGAAATGTTCTAGAATTAGATAGTAGTGAATATATTAAAAACCCACTGAATTGCGTACACTTTATTTTTTAATTTTTTTAAATTTTATTTATTTTTATGCATATGACTGTACTGTCTGCATGTAGGTTGGTGCACCTGTGTTGTGCAATGCTGTGGAGGTCAGAAGAGGGTGTCAGATTCCCCTGGAACTGGAGTTAAAGACGGTTCTTAGCCGCCATGCGGGTGCTGGGAATTGAACCCTGCAAGAGCAGTCGGTGCTCTTAACCAATGAGCCATCTCTCCAGCCCCGAAGTATGTACACTTTAAAATGTTGAATGTAATCAGGCATAGTGGTGCATGTCTTTAATCCCAGCACTCGAGAGGCAGAGGCAGGCAGATCTCTGTGAGTTCAAAGCTGGCCTGGTCTACACAGCAAGTTCCAGGACAGCTGGGGCTGCAGGGAGACCCTGTCTCAAACTAAATAAATAAATAAATAAGACCCTATCTCAAAAAGACTAAATAAATAAATAAGGAAGGAAGGAAGTGATATCACAATAATGTTTTGTCCCTAACTGATTCATTTCTACCTCTTTTGTATATGTATGTGTTACCAGGTAGTACAACTAGATGTGAGAGGCAACATGGTGAAACTCAATGATGGCTCTCAGATAACCTATGAAAAATGTTTGATTGCAACAGGTGAGTATTCTGGAAAGGGCTATCTTCTCTGCTATAGTAGCTCATTCAAGCTTTAGAGTCTAGCCTTCCCTAGAAAAGATATTGCTACTTAACCCTAAGAAAACTGATACCCTGAGTCTCTGAGGTCATTCGTCTTTGCACTCTGTATAGGGCTCACCCTGTGGCCTGAAGGTGATAGAGCTTTCTGGGTTTATTGCCATTTTCCATCCAAAATCAATGGAAGAGGGGAAAAGCTGATGAGAGCGATATAGCCATGCTAGCTGCTGAGACCTCTTGAGAGCATAGAAGAGACTTAACAGCTGCCTCTGCTAGCTGTGATCCCAGCACTCAGGAAGCTGAGCTTATAGGATCAAAGCAGGCTCCAGGCCACCCTGGACTGCATATTGAGTTCTCGGACAGCCTCAGCTATATAGTGAGACCCTATCTCAAAAAGCAGAGAGAGACAGAAACAGAGGGAAGGGGGGGAGAAAGAAAGAAGGAAGGAAGGAAGGAAGGAAGGAAGGAAGGAAGGAAGGAAAGAAAGAAAGAAAGAAAGAAAGAAAGAAAGAAAGAAAGAAAGAAAGAAAGAAAGAAAGAAAGAAAGAAAGAAAGAAAGAAAGAAAAGAAAGAAAAGAAAGAAAGAAAGAAAGAAAGAAAGAGAAAGAGAGAGAGAGAAAGAGAGAGAGAGAGAGAGAGAATTTTGGTCTCTTGAGTAAGCCAATGTCCTTAATGCTTCCTGAGTTAGAATAAATAACTATTTGAACCATACAGAACAAATAGTAGGAAAAATTATTTCCTAATAGAAAGAGGTTTATGTTTGTTTCTTTAACTTTCTGATACCACTCTCTATTTGATTATGGCCTGGTATGAAAATTTTGCTCTCTCTTTGGTTTGCTAAAGACTACCACATTTCATCCTACATTTTCTGCTCATGTTGTTACAATAAATGTTTTGCCTCAAAATTCCAAGGGAACTCTTTCTCCTGTGCTTGTTAAGGACTTTATCCTTCTGAGAGTTAATGATTGATTTTCCTTCTTCTTAGCAGTTAATTGAATGTTTTTGGTGCCATGAAAGACTTTCCTGAAGCTGTCTCTATTTTTGAGATTCTTTTGTAAATTTTTTTTATTAATTTTATTTATTTCTGTATGTGTATGAATGTACTGTCTGCATGCAAGTCTGTGCACCTGTGTCGTGCAACGCCGCGGAGGTCAGAAGAGGGTCTCAGATTCCCCTGGAACTGGAGTTCTCCTGGAATTGGAGCTTCAGATGATTCTCAGCCGCCATGTGGGTGCTGGGGATCGAACCCGGGTCCTCTGTAAGAGCGGTCGGCGCTCTTAACCGCTAGGCCATCTCTCCAGCCCTATTTTTGAGATTCTTTAATGCATCTCTATCCATATACCTTGCTAACTTGTACCTTTTGATTTCCTTTTTGTTTGCTTTCTTCCATTGACAAATTAAACACATTATCTTCAGAGCATTGCTAATTATTATATGCAGTTTTNGAAAGGGACTTCCTTTATTTTTATTTTTATTTTTATTTTTTTTTAGACAGGGTCTCCCTGTAGCCCCAGCTGTCCTGGAACACACTCTGTAGACTAGGCTGGCCTTGAACTCACAAAGATCCGCCTGCCTCTGCCTCCCAAGTGCTAGGATTAAAGGCGTGCGCCACCACGCCCAGCGTGGGACTTCCTTTCTTAACAGGGTGCTTTGCTTATTAAAACTTCCGGAAAAAAAAAAAAAAAACAAACTTCCGGAATGTCTCAGGTACACTTAGGGATATTGGGTGAGATTTGCCCTATCCTTTCAGTTTTTGATTGTTGACCTGAGTGATTGTGTGGGAGGTTATCCTTTGCTTGCATAGTGTTCCCAGCATTGCTTGCTTCTCCCCACTAGAAGCCAGAGGCCCCTTGTCCTGCCAATCAAGAATGTCTCTAGACACTGCCAAATGTCCCACTTGGGGTGGAGAGAAAAAGTGCTACCAGTTGATAACTGCTGTTGCTAGAAGAAATGTTAGGATTCAAAAAGAAATTCACATTAATAACATAGAAGTTATAATTGAGTAACTTTGTATAAGATGCTATATGCAAATGACTATTATAGAAGATTTAAAGGAAAATATTTCCTTGAATTATTATCTTGTCCCCCTTTGGGAAATCAGTGTACTAAAGTTCTATGACTCTGCAGATTGGAGACTATAGAGCCTTGGAGAAGATCTCACGGGAAGTCAAGTCCATTACAGTTATTGGTGGAGGCTTCCTTGGGAGCGAACTGGCCTGTGCTCTTGGCAGAAAGTGTGAGTATTTTGGACTGACAGTTTGATTTTCTTTCTCTAGTCATATGTCACACATATCTTGGTGAACTGTCACAAATTCCAGAAATGTGTTTGACAGGAGGAATAGAGAGTGATGCAGGGTTATAGAATGAGCCCAGGTATCGGGGCACATACTTGTAATTCCAGCACTCAGAAGGAAGAAACGAGAGAGTTTTGACTTAGAGTCCAGTGTGGGCTACGTAGTGAGTTCAGGGCCAACCTAATGCTATATAGTGAGATCTCACACACACCCCTAAAAACGTTTATAGAATGAAAATCTAAGTATTGCAATTAGGGTGAGGGTCTCTCAATGACTAAAAAGCTGTCAACCTCAGTAACAACAGCACTGCTTCATTTCCTTTCTTTAGAAATAAAACACTAAGGGAAGCGAGTTGCTAGGTGACAAGGGCATCAGATGCATCTTTGACAGTCGCCCTTATAAAAAGCCAAGCACTTCCTTCAGGCCCATGATGCTTCCCAGATAAGCAGGTTCCAGCCAAACTAGGAAGTTTGAATGTTTCATGGCCATCATGCTTCCTTTTTAATTTATTTGTTTTTATTGTTGGGGGTAAGAGTGGGATGTGAGTGTGGGAATCAGGGTGCTCGAGTGTAAACTCAAGGCATCTTCCCAGGAGGGTACTTCCTATGCAGAGCTTGCAAAGCACTTATGTAAGCCTCAGGTGCTCCCGTGAGTGGAAGTGTACTAAATTCACAGTTGGTAGCCTAATCCAGAGACCACAGTTTTGACACATGTCTGCCTTATCAATGAACTTGAGCACTAATACCCTCATGGCCCAGTGCCCCACAGGCAGGAGCTCTGGCCCCCATCTAGTCAGGACTGACTCTTGCACCTTGACCTCCCTTCCTATCCTTCTGGGATTGGCTTCGCCTCCTGCTATAACCAGTTCCCTTTCTTCTTCCCAGCTCAAGCCTTGGGCACAGAAGTGATTCAACTCTTTCCTGAGAAAGGAAATATGGGGAAGATCCTCCCTGAATACCTCAGCAACTGGACCATGGAGAAAGTCAGAAGAGGTAAAGACCATGCCTGTAGTCGCTGAGTTTCCTTTAAGAATGGGTAAAGACAAAGTTACCTTTGGGGGAGCCCCTCTGATATAAACCCTGCCGCCTGGCAGAGGAAATGTTGGACCATTCTTCAGAGAGCCAAGTTCACTACACTCAGAATGAGACACTACATTCCTAGACATGCTAAAAATGGACTGTGGGTGTAGGTCCTTGGGGTTCTTCAAGGCTGCCTGCGTGCTCAGGATGGATGATTTTCCTTACAGGAGAGGCCTTCAGGCAGCCTCCTCACTACTTACACAAGTGCCAGGATTGTGAGCCCAGCCTCAGGTCTCATTTTCCTTTACAGAGGGGGTGAAAGTGATGCCCAATGCAATTGTGCAATCAGTTGGAGTCAGTGGAGGCAAGTTACTCATCAAGCTGAAAGATGGCAGGAAGGTAAGGAGGAGGAGACCAGCTGCCAGAAGACAAGGCCCGCCAGCCCTCGACGCCCATTTCCTTATTTTCACTCCTTACTTGACACCATTGATTTGTTTTCTTGGCAGCCACAATAACTTTTCATAATTTTCTAAATCAATCGTCCCTCCATCAAAACAGGATAATGAGAACCAGAGCAGGTACCTGTGACCTGCTTCCCATAGCCTCTTCCTGTTTGTTGGCTTTGAGTCCTTGCTAGAGTAGCAGATTTTTGTTCAGATGACATGGAATATATGTGGGGTGGAGGGGTTCTTATAAAAACTGAACTTATCTCAAAGTGTACTTACTAAAGTTAAGTTAACGTGTGATTTTTTTAAAAGAATACCTTCTATTTAAATTTTTTTTATTTTGTTTTACTTTTTATTATTTTATTTTACATGTATGAGTATATTGTCTGCATGTATGTAAATGCATTTGTGTTGTGCAATGCCCGTGGAGGTCAGAAGATGGCACTGGATCCTCAGGAACTGACTTACAGATGATTGTTGGCTGTCATGTGTGTTCTGGGAACCAAAACCAGGTCCTCTACAAGAGCAGCCAGTGCTCTTAACCGTTGAGCCATCTCTCCAGCCCCTCTCTAGCCCCTGACCCATGATTTTTTAAAGTCCTAATCTTTTTTTTTTTTCCCCTTTTTTTCTTTCTTTTGGACAGTATTGGAAATTGAACCCAGGTCCTTGTGCATGCTAGACAAGCTACATCTAAGCCCCTTGATAAAAGTAGCCTGAATTCTTGGGCTCTTGAGGACATTAACTTTTTAAAAGTCTGATTCTTAATGATATGATACAGAGTTGTGAATGAATGAGCATAGGTAGAGGTGCAGCTGGTAATTGACTGAACATCTTTTTTCCCTTCAGGTAGAAACTGACCACATAGTGACAGCTGTGGGCCTAGAGCCCAATGTTGAGTTGGCCAAGACGGGTGGACTGGAAATAGACTCCGATTTTGGTGGGTTCCGGGTAAATGCTGAGCTCCAGGCCCGCTCTAACATCTGGGTGGTAAGTGTGCTACAACATAACCCAGTACGATTCATTGCCCCCAGCCTGTGGGTAAGTCTGGCAAGCTGGTATACTGAAGCTCATTGACGAACTGGGTGTGGTGGTAGTGGTGGTGTTAACTCCCATATTCCCAGCATTTATGAGGGTGAGGCAGGAGAACAACAGGTTTAAGGTCAGCCTGGGCTACATAGTGAGTCCCAAGCCAGTCTGAGCTACAGAGAGACTGTCTCAAAAACAAACCAAAAAAAAATCCAATTCATCAACAGATTAACCAAATAGAGTCAAAGTGTTTGAAGGCCAAGGAGAAAAACTAGACACTTGTGAAGTGCTTGAATTAGAAGGTGTGGCCTTGTCAGCAAGCTACAAGAAGGTGAGACAAGAAGTGTGTGCTTAGAGGAGCAGAACTCTTCCAATTTTCTTTCCTTTTTTGGGGGGGTTGTTTTTGAGACAGGGTCTCCCTGTAGCCCCAGCTGGCCTGGAACTAGCCCTGTAAACCAGGCTGGCCTTGAATTCACAAAGATCTGCCTGCCTCTGCCTCCCGAGTGCTGGGATTAAAGGTGTGCGCTACCATACCCAGCTCAAAGACTGTTCTTAGCTGCCATGTGAGTGTTTCAAATTGAACCTGGGTCCTCTTCAAAAGCTCTGAACCGCTGAGCCATCTCTCCAGCCCTCCAATTTTCTTTCTTAGCAATGGCCATTTGCTGGGCACATGCATAGCTCTCAGACTTATCTGCTGGTCCCATAGCTGAAACAAGACTGGGATGAAACAGTTTTCTAATATGTTCCCTGAAAAGGAAAATCACTCTGTTTTCATTTTCCTTGAGTCCTATTTTTAGCTGTTTTTAAAAAGCTATTATGACAAAAACAAGATGTTAGTACGTAGGAACTATGAGGTAATTTCCCCATTGCTAGATCAGTCCAAGCGTATTGTGCTTGGTTATGGATTCTGCAGCTAGGGGCTTAGGTGCTCGAAAGGGACTTTTTTCCCCTTCAAAGATTGCTGTAGTTATTGTTCGAAGATAAAATGTTTGGGTTTTTTAGCCTAGTATAATGTGTACTCAACGCAGAACACAGATGAGGAGAAAGGGGTCGGTCACCTGTGGCAACCAGGTTTTTTTTTGAAAATAAGATTTTTTTCTTTGTTTCATGTGGTTGTGGTGAGCCTACTATATATAAACATTCATATTCTGTTCTTTTTCACTTAACATTATAAATGTAAGCATTTTCCTTGTTGCTTCAGACTCTGTAAACAGTTTAATGATTACATAATATCCCATTAAGTAGCCTGCATAGTTTACTTTGCCATTGTTCACTTATTGGATTTTTAGGTTGCTTTGGGGTAGTCTGAATAGCTGTAAAAATGAACAAGGATTAGAGAGTACAAATACCACATCCTGCAGGAAGCTGGCCTGCTCACCCCAGTGGAAGGTTCTCACCCTCCAGCTCAAGCACTTAGCTTGTTGAAACTATACCTCTTCTAGGGCACATTACTTGATTACATTGTCCTGTAGTCATGAACAGTGCTGTATCTTCCTGTACTAGATTCTACACTCCTAGTATGCAAGGCCCATGTCAGTTTTATCTCACCAGCCCAGGTATAATGCTTTTATACATACTAAATGTTCCATAAACATTTGATGAATGACTACTGAGTAATGACAAAAAGAGCCTTATCTTAAAAAAGATTTCTAGGTAAGAGGCAGTCACTCATGAAAACTGGTTCCACTTAGAGCAAAGAGTATTCTGAGCTGAGCATGGTGATGCAGGCCTATAATCCCAGCACTGGAGAGCTAAGGCAGGAGAACCATGAATTTGAAGCTAGCCTGGGCTGTATAGAGAGACTCTGCCCCAAAGAAAATATATTCTTCAGTACTCTGTTACTAACTAAGTAGCCTGTCTGCTAGGACAAAATGGGAGAAACAGGTGTACCTAAACTGAAGCAAAGATTTAGGGTAGTTTTGTGAAAGCATAGAACCGTTTCTTTTAAAAATTGGACTCGCTGGGCGTGGCGGCACACGCCTTTAATCCTAGCACTTGGGAGGCAGAGGCAGGCGGATCTTTGTGAGTTCAAGGCCAGCCTGGTCTACAGAGTGAATTCCAGGACAGCTGGGACTACAGGTAGACCCTGTCTCGAAAAAGCCAAAAAAAAAAAAAATTGAACTCTTGAGGACTGGAGAAATGATTCAGTGGTTAAGAGCTCTGGCTGCTCTTGCAGAGGACCCAGGTTCAATTGCCAGCACCTGCCTGGTGGCTAACAGTTATCCTGTCCGTAGCTCTAGTTCCAGAAGAATGTGATGCTCTTTTCTGTCCTTCACAGGCATTGCACAACACAGGTGCACTTACACACATGCAGGTGATACACTTATACACATAAAAAAAAACAAAACAAAACTCGGACTTTCACCAGGTGGTGCAGGCCCTTAATCCCAGCACTTGGGAGGCAGAGGCTGGCAGATCACTGTCTCTGTAGCGAGTTCCAGGTGAGTTGTGGCTATAGGGAGGCCTTGTCTTAAAAAAAAAAAGCGGCCTCTTATTTGTTTACTACTTTAGGAATGATTCTAGCCTATAGATGGAAAACATTAGTTAACATTGTAAGAGTTCTTTGAGGCCCAGAGTTTATATTCTGCCTTTAACATTTTTTTTAAACATGTTCCCATTACGTATTTGTTTTGAAAGGCAGGAGATGCTGCATGCTTCTATGATATAAAGTTGGGTCGAAGGCGAGTGGAGCATCATGATCACGCTGTCGTGAGTGGAAGACTGGCTGGAGAAAATATGACTGGAGCTGCTAAGCCGTACTGGCATCAGTCAATGTTCTGGTAATAGTTCTGTGCCTTGGGGACTCAAGTGGCCAAACTTGAGTTGATGTTGTCAAAACACAGAATGGTTTGTGACTTGGTTTCCTTATAGGCCAGTTACCTTCATGTCAATGGGAAATATTTCCATCCCATGTCCATACCTTCTACCTTCAAGTGGCCACTGAGTGCCTTGTTTTTATAAAAGTTAGATGAGGTGAAATGGCTGGGAATGCACCAGTGCTTCTGGCAAAGTAACTCCAGAGTTTGAGCTGTGGCAGGTGGTATAGGCAGCAGCATATTTTAAGTTATTGTTTATAGTACTCCTAATGGGTCTAACATCCTGGAAACAATACTGCCCACTCATCTGTAGCCTTTAAGATCCGTGGTGGTGCACGCCTTTAATCCCAGCACTCTGGAGGCAGAGACAGGTGGATCTCTGAGATCGAGGCCAGCCTGGAGTACATTCCAAGTTCATAGCCAGTTGGGATTACAGGAAGACCTTGTCTCAAAAAAAGAAAACCAAAGAAAAGGAAAAAAAAAAAAAGATTAGCAATTTGCCAGGCATAGTAGCACACACCTTTAAAACCAGCACTCAGGAAGCATAGACAGGCAGATCTCTGAGTTCAAGGCCAGCTTAGTCTAAATAGCAAGTTACAGGCTACATAATGAGAAAAAATTCAGGAATTCAGAGGCATACAGGACAATTCTTTGGGTTAAAAAAGGTTAGAAATGGGCTGGTGACAGGGCTGGAGAGATGGCCTAGCGGTTAAGAGTGCCGACTGCTCTTGCAGAGGACCGGGGTTCGATCCCCAGCACCCACATGGGCTGCTGACATAGGTCAGTTAGTAGAGTCGTACAGCATTCCCCTCCATGAAACCGTGGGTCCAGTCCCCTGCACTGCCTACAGCTGGACATGATGGCATATGCCTTGTAGTGTCCACACTGGTGAGGGGACAAGAGGATAAGAGTTTCATAGCTGACAAAAGTACATTGTAGGAGAGTCACAGACACTTTAATGAATGAGCAGCAGAAAACTAACAATTAAAAGCTTGACCGACAGCCAGGCGTGGTGGCGCACGCCTTTAATCATGGCACTCGGGAGGCAGAGGCAGGCGGATCTTTGCGAGTTCAAGGCCAGCCCGGTCTACAGAGTGAGCCCCAGGACAGCTGGGGCTACAGGGAGACCCTGTCTCGAAAAGACAAAAGACAAAAACAAAACAAAACAACAAAACAAAACAAAAAACCTAACAGTTCAGCACATACACGTAGTTAAGAAAAATTAGTCCAGAAGTATCCAATTAACAGTGAGGGCCAGGAATCAATTCTAAGGACTTTTTGTTGATTCTTCTCAGGAGGTTGAGGCAAGCCAATCTCTGAGAATTCAGCCAGTGCTACATAATGAGACTGGAGAGAGGGCGGAGAGAGGGGAGAGGGGGAGAGGGAGGAAGGAAGGGAGGGAAGAGAGGGAGGAAGGGAGGGAGGGAAGAGAGGGAGGGAGGGAAGGAAGGGAGAAAGGGAGGAAGTGGGGGATAGGAGGGGAGGGCCAGTGAGATGGCTCAGTAAATAAAAGGCATTTGCTGTTAAGCCTGATGACTTGCATTTGATCTCCAGGACTCATATGGTGGAAGGGGAGAAACAGCTCCTAAAAGTTGTCTTTTTTTTTTTTTTTTTTTTATTTTTTTTTTCAAATATTTGTTTGTGGGTTTGTGTTTTATTTTCCTTTTTGGTTTTTACCACTTTTTTTTTGCGTTATTTTTGAACGGGTTCTCCCTTTTAGTACCAGGTGTTCTAGAGCTCGCTCTGTAGACCAGGCCAGCCTTGAACCCACAGCGATCCACCTATACCCTCTGCCCTCCCGAGTGCTGGGGATGTGGGGATTTAAAGGCGTGTGCCACCAATGCCCGGCAACTTAGGCATACACACCACCCACACAACACACCCACACACACACACACTCTCTCTACAAAATGGTCTAAAAAAAAAAAAAAAGAAAAAAAAAAAAAAAAGAAAATAAGAAAACAAGTAAAAAAGAATGGTTCCGGCGTTCGTGGTGGCGCACGCCTTTAATCCTAGACTTGGGAGGCAGCAGAAGCAGGCGGATGAATCTTTGTGCGTGCAAGGCCAAGGCCAGCCTGGTCTAAGATGAGTTCAGGACACTGGGGGCTACAGGGAGACCTGTCTCGAAAAGACAAAAAAAAAAAAAAAAAAAAAAAAAAAAAAAAAAAAAAAAAAAAAAAGAATGATATGGTAATAGAATTTATAAGCAGAGTAGTTAAAATAAAATGGCCAAGTGAATAAAGGTGGAAGCATTTCAGGTAAAGTCTGAGCAGTGATGCTATAGGTTAATAAAGCCATGAAACTTAACAAATTGTACCAAATGGACCACACTTTATAGCTTTGAAAAGGCAGTTTTAACGTGAATTAAAGGAAAGCAGAGATAGCAAAACCAGGGAACCCATCGTACCCAAAATGTGGCATGGGATAAAAACAATACAATTCAGGAAGTTTAAATAATATGGATGTGCGATGTGTAGAGGAATATGTAGAGTATCCTTTTTTTTATTGTACTTTTTTTTTTAATGTGTATGAGTGTACTGTCTGCATGCAGGTTGGTGCACGCGTGTCATGCAATGCCACGGAGGTCAGAAGAGGGCGTCGGATTCCCCTGGAACTGGAGTTAAAGATGGTTCTCAGCCGCCGTGTGGGTGCTGGGAATTGAACCCAGGTCCTCTGTAAGAGCACTTCGTGCTCTTAACTGCTGAGCCATCTCTCCAGCCCTGAATATCCTTCTTAAGGAAGGATAAAGGCTATTTGACATCACTGTTTCCTTTGATTGCCCCAGATGTCCCAGTGGCAGCAGACCATTGATATTTCTCATGTTATAAATCCTGAGTTATGTGATTGGCATGAAAGTTCAACATCAGGAGGAATAAGTACCCCCATGTAATGCTTTACAATCCCTTGACAGAATGCCATCTTCTCTTTCCTTCCATAGGAGTGATTTGGGCCCTGATGTTGGCTATGAAGCTATTGGTCTTGTAGATAGTAGTTTGCCTACAGTTGGTGTTTTTGCAAAAGCAACTGAACAAGACAACCCAAAATCTGCCACAGAGCAGTCAGGTAAGTAAGCCCAGCCACTTCTCTTGGAATAGTGTTAAGAAACAGTGGTCTGTGTTCTCTTGAAAAACGGGATTCTGTCTTGGTATGGTGACACATGCTTTTAGTCCCAGCACTTGAGAGGCAGAGGCAAGTGGATCTCTGTGAGTTGAAGGCCAGCCTGGTCTCCATAGCAAGTTCCAGGACAGCTGGCACTACAGGGAGACTCTATCTCAAAAAGACAAAAAAGGGCTGGAGAGATAGCCTAGCAGTTAAGAGCACTGACTGCTCTTGCAGAGGACCCAGGTTCAATCCCCAGCACCCACATGATGGCTGAGAACCATTTTTAACTCCAGTTCCAGGGGAATCCGACACCCTCTTCTGACCTCTGCCGCATTGCATGACATGGATGCACAAACCTACATACAGACAGTACATTCATACACATACAAAAAAAAAAAAAGTAAAAAAAAAAACCAAGAGATTCTGGTAGGGCCCCTAGAGGGAGCTGCTGTTCAAAAGCCGGCTCAAAAAAAAAAAAAAAAAAAAAAAAAAAAACACATTCTCAATTCATATTTTCATCATTAAATAAGCGGTGGTGTGGCTAGTGGGCCTATTACGCACAGCTGAACACGTGTATAGTTAAACTTGCCATGCATGTGGTCTAAGTGCACATGTTCTTCATTTCTTCACTGTCCCTGGAAACTGGAGTTTACAGATGGTTGTGAGCTGCTCAACATGGGTTTGTTTCTGGGAATTGAACCCGGGCCATCTGCAGACAGTCAGTGCTTTAAAGAACCGCTGAGCATCTCTCCCATCCCCGATGAATGTTTCGGAAGAGAACAAACCTGTATAGTTTAGGAAAATGCCAGAGGCCAGGAAAACATCTGTCCATACGATTTTTTTTTGGTCTTTTTGAGCAGGGGTCTCCCTTAGTCGCCACGGCCTGGAGTTCACTTTGTAGACCAGCGGGCCTTGAGAAGCCTCCACAGAGATCCACCTGCCTCTGGCCCCCCATCTAGATTTAAAGACGTTGTGCGCCACCACGCCCAGCTAATTTGTTATTGTTTTTTTTTTTTTTTGTATTTTTGAGACAGGGTCTCCCTTTTAGTCCGTCCCAGCTGGCCTGGAGCTCACTCTGTAGTAGACCAGGTGGGCCTTGAACTCACAAGAGATCTGCCTGCCTCTGCCTCCCTAATGCTGGGATTAAAGGCATGCGCCACCACGTCTAGCACTATAAATGGTTCCTAGCCACCATGTGAGTGCTGGGAATTGAACCCGGGTCCTCTGCAAGAGCAGTCAGTGTTCTTAACCACTAAGCCATCTCTCCAGCCCTGTGGCATACAATTAAACAGGGTAGTAAATTAGGAAAGTACAGAGTAAGACCCAGCAGTGCCCAGGAGATGGTAAAAAGGGGTTCCTTTGGCTTGGAAGCATGAGATCTGAGTTCAGTTCCCCAGAAAGCACATTTTAAAAGTTAGGTGTAGCCAGTCATGATGTTGCACGGCTTTAATCCCAGCACTCAGGAGGCAGAGGCAGGTGGATCTTTCTGAGATCAAAGCCAGCCTAGTCTACATAGTGAGTTCCAGGTGGGGCTATGGGGAGACCCTGTCTCAAATCCCACCAAAAACAATTGGAAAAACTCCGTGTGCTGGCGCATTTTTTTATTCCTGGACTGGGTACGGGGAGACAGGTTGATTCCTGGGGCTCACTGGCCAGCCTAGCCTATTTGGTGGCAAGCTCCAGGCCAGTGAAAGACACCCTGAAAAAAACAAGGTAGATCGCTCCCAAAGAATGACACCTGAGGTTATCACATACACACACATGCACCTTTACACACATGAACACACACACACACACATACACACACAAAGATACTTGCCTTGTAGTATTTCCCCAACTCAAAATAACAGAACTTTGGGTTTTGTATTTGTTTGTGGGATTGGCCACAGGGACCGGTATCCGCTCAGAGAGCGAGACAGAGGCTGAGGCGTCCGAGATCGCGGTTCCTTCCAGTGCCACTGCAGTCCTTCAGGCCCCTGCGGAAGGGGAGAACTACGGCAAAGGCGTCATCTTCTACCTCAGGGACAAAGTGGTGGTGGGGATCGTGCTATGGAACGTCTTCAACCGAATGCCGATTGCAAGGAAGGTAGGTGCCTGTCAGAGCCAGTAGAGGAGAACAGAAAGCGAGGGTTGAATGGTTATTCCTGTGATGTCACCAGGTGCCCTGAGACACATTGTCCACCAAGGTCAGATTGTACTTAAGCAGAACAAAGGTATAGCTTTGACTCAGGAACATTTCTTTTCACTTGAGACTTGGTGGGGTGGCCTGAGAGTTGTCGAGCTACTCATTTGGGGTTAGCAGAAAGCCATTCCCACAACTCCCTCCCAGTGTGCACTGGAGACTAGCCCAGGCAGCCCCATTGTGTAGGCTAGGCCTGGCTGCACATGGAATAAGTTAAAAACCTATTGTTATTCTGTTCCTCAGATCATTAAGGATGGTGAGCAACATGAAGATCTCAATGAAGTAGCCAAACTCTTCAACATTCACGAAGAGTGAAGCCCGGTGGTAGAATACACAAGCACTTTTCCATCCCTGACAGTGATGGGGTGGGTGAAAAAAAACATTTTTTATTCAGCATACTTTCTCTTTATGTAGAAGCAGGAATGAACAAGTCCGCTGTGAATATTTTCAAGGATGAAGGTGAATTCTTAATGCACATCATGAATTAAAATCTGATTCTTTTAAATTCCATTCTGTTTTCTTTTAAAGGGGGCATATGGGAGGAAATGTGTGCCTATCAGTAAGCAGATTACAGTCACCACCAAGTGCATGATTCTTCTCAGCTGAACTCCTTTCAGCTCTCTGCAATCTCAGCCTTCTGTACCTCTCTGCCCCAAACACTTGACCTCCTGTTCCCTAGGCAAGTTCACTATCTCTATGAAGACTTTCTTGATCCTTCCAAACCCAGCCCTGCTTAGCCCATAGCTTCCTAGAAGAAGGAACAACAGCATTAAGGCCTTATTTATGGTTTTATCTTCAGAATCACAATCTCTGGTTTGTAACAGGTGCTTACTAAATTATCATTGAATAAGTGAACAAATAAACATACAGGAAGAAAAAAAAAACAGCTTTACTTTGACCAACCCCTGCCTTGGAACTTGGTGCTATATAGTAGGACGGAAAAGCTCCGCTGACCATGCCGCAAGATTGACACCAGCCTGGGCCACTTAATGAGATCTTATCTCCAAAAAAAAAAAAAAGGAAGGACAACGACAGCTTGATACTCTTGCATAGAAGCACACGATGGCTCACAACTGGCTGTAACTCCAGTTCCAGGGGATCCAATGCCTTCTGGCCCACTGAGGGCAATGCATATGTGTGGTGCATATACATGAACACAAAACAGATGTAAAGAAAAAAAATTTTTTAATTTTATTTTTTTATGTGTATGAATGTACTGTCTGCATGTAGGTTTGTGCACCCGTGTCGTGTGATGTCTGAAGAGGGTGTCGGATTCCCCTGGAACTAGAGTTAAAGACGGTTCTCAGTCACCATGTGGGTGCTGGGGATCGAACCCAGATCCTCTGCAAGGGGAGTCAGAGCTCTTAACTGCTAGGCCATCTCTCCAGCCCCGAAAATAAAAAAAAACATTTTAAAATGAGAAGGCAGGAGAGCCCCAGAGACTCCCTTGACTTTTCCTACTCCTGTTCCCCAAACTAACTCTTTTTTTTTTATTTTATTTTTGAGACAAGGTCTTATAGCCATAGGCTGACATGGAATTCACTATGTAGACCTGGTTGGCCTCAGTCTCACAGAGATCTGCATGCCTCTGCCTAACAAGTACTTGAAGAAAAGGTCTGAGCCACCATGCCCAGCTCCCAAACCAGCTCTTAATCTTAAACCTTTTCCTAGAATGTACTTACGAGCATATCTCGTTTTACAGATAATTTGTTATGAATAAAAACTCTATATATGTGTGTGTGTGTGTGTGTGTGTGTGTGTGTGTATGTGTGTAGTATTAGGTATTCTCTGTGTGTGGGTGTAGTATTAGGGGTTCTAGGCACATTCTAGGCAAGTAGCCTACCACAGAGCTCCATTCCCAGTCCTTTTTAAAAATTTTTTGCAACAAGTTTACGTGAAGTTGCCCAGGATGGGCTTGAACTCACTCTGTAGCCCAGGCAGGCCTTGAATTTATAATCCCCCTACCTTAGGTACCTGAGTAGCTGTGATTACAGAACTATACCACAAGGCCCAATTGAATTATGTAACTGCTAAAATTCAAATCTGAGCCATGTGTGGTGGCACAGGCTTTTACTCCCAGCATTTGGGAGGCAGAAGTGGGTGGATCTCTTGAGTTCAAGGTCAGCTAGGACTGCATAATGAGATCCTGTCTCAAAACAATTCAACTCTGCTTTGGGAATCCACAGGTCAGGTGGTAGAATGTGTGCTTTGCATATAGGAAGCCTTTGATCCAATCCCCAGCACCAAAATAAAATTTAAAAACAAAATCTACTTGAACTGAGAGGAAATTGTTTTACTACTTTAAGCTGGAGAGATGGCCTAGTGGTTAAGAGTGCCGACTGCTCTTGCAGAGGACCCAGGTTCAATCCCCAACACCCACCCCAGTTCCAGGGGAATCCGACACCCTTTTCTGACCTCTGTGGTATTGCACAACATGGGTGCACAAACCTACATGCAGACAGTACATTCATACACAAAAAAATAAAATAAAAAAATATCGTTTTCTTAAAAAAAAAAAGAGTTCTCTGTGGGTTAACTCAGTGGTGGAATGCTTGCATAGCATGTACCAAGGCCCCAGATTCTATCCCCAGTACTACAAAACAATAGTTCTTTAATCCCAGCACTCCGGAGGCAGAGTCAGGTGGATGTCTGTGAGAGCCAGCTTGGTCTATATAGTGAGTTCCAGGCCAGTTGTCTTAGGAGGCTGAGGCAGGCAGATCTATGTGAGTTCAAGGTCACCCTGATCTACATAAGCAAGTTCTAAGCCAGCCAGGACTACATAGTGAGACCCTGTGTCCAAAAAATTGTACAGTAGGTCTAGGAAGATGGCTCAGTGGTTACAGTGCTGGCCAGGCAGGGAGCAAGGGTGAGGTCTAAAGTTTGGATCCCAGAAGTCATGTAAATGCTGCATGACTGTGGTGGCTAGCCTGTCATTCCAGTGCTCTTAAGATGGAGACAGAAGCCAGGTGTGGTGGTGCATACCTTTAATCTGAGCACTCTGGAAGCAGAGGCAGGCGGATCTCTGTGAGAGCAAGGCCAGGTCTACGTAGTAAGTTTCAGGCCAGTTAGGGCTACAGGGACACCGTCTCAAAAACAAAAGAAACAAACAAGAAAACAAAGATGGAAGCAGAGTCCTCCAAGCAACCTGGCGAGGCCAGCTGCATCAGCAAGCTCTGGGTTCAGTTGACAAACCCTGCCTCAATGAATACGGTAGAGAGTGATTGAAGAAGACTCCTGACATTAACCTTGGGCCTACGTACATGTGCACCACACACATTCAAATATGAAAACACAGGAATAACATACATATGAAAAAGGAAAATGGAAAACAGCAGACTGGTGATGCAGCTCACCTCGGTTGGTAGAACACTTGCCTGGGATGCACAAAGCCATGTGTTCAATCTCCAGCATAGCATAAATGGCAGCACACACCTCTAATCTTATCGCTCGGAAGGTAGCAGAACAATCAAGATCAACCTCAGCTACATAGTGACTTCGAGGCCAGCCTGGGCTGCATGAGAGCCTGTGTCAGAAAAAAAAATGTAGTGACTGCTTGTCCCCAATATATCAATCCCACAGCAGTGTCTGGTCTCAGCCCACTCTTCTTGTCAGATATCCTTTGCCATGACTTTGAAAATAGAAGCACACGCACAGCTGCTTTATTGTGATCTCTAACCTTCGCTCCATTCCTTTCACATGTGGAATCCCATTGTCCATTCCCTTTTATCTATCCAAATCCTGCTCATCTTTCAACCCAAACTCAGACCTGCTCTGACACGTGTGATTCTCTCATCTCTAAACCCCAAAAGTACTTAGTTTTTAGTGTTTTTTTAACTTTAAAAGTTTATTTATTTATTTATTTATTATTTATTTTGTGCATATGCCTGCCACAGCTTGTGTGAGGCAGAAGACGACTTTCAGGAATCAGTTTTCTCCTTCCACTGTGAGTCCCAGGGCTCACACTCAGGGTGTCAGGCCTGACAGTAAATGCCTTTACCTGCTAAGCCGTCTCACCAGCTCTGTTCTTTGATTTTTCTTTTTAGTACCTTTTGGATAATGTGTTTTATGTATATTAAACTGATTCTGTATGGTATTTACAACATGCAAACAACATACACTGATCAAGTAACCCCCCTTTTCCTACTCCCCGACACTTTCCAATATATACTTTCAGGCTAATTTATTTTTAGCTTGCACCTATGAGAGAGAACATATTCATTGTTCTTTTAAACTTTCTTAAATTTAAATTAATTTTTTTCAGCAGATCGTACATCAAACATAAAAATTATAATTTGTGATGTTTTGATTTTTGCTTACATATGCACTGTTATTCTCAAATCAGGGTAAAGATATATTCATTCATTCTCTTCTCTCTCTCTCTCTCTCTCTCTCTCTCTCTCTCTCTTGTGGAACCTGGATCTTCACACTACCACTGATGTATATACACTCAGCCCATAGCTGTTGGTCTTCATGTCATTCTAAATAAATTGTAAGCTATCCCAGACTAAGAACTGTCTTCCCGCTCAAGATGTGCACCATGTGCCATAACCCTGGAAACCCAGGGAAAGCCAAAAGAGTCCTTGGTTGATCACATGATGTTAGGTAATGAGCTGGCTGTAAAATGAGCCTCTATCTTGTAGCCTCTGATCTCTGTAATTCCGATTGTTTATGAGAGGATGTTCAGATCCCCAGCATGTCACCTACTGCCACAAGTTGCCACTTACCCAGGATACATTTAATCTGCCTAGGCCACGGAAGATCACAGGGTCTGATTTCTGACTCCACAGAAGAGCAGTGCCAGTTGAGGTTTGGCCTCAGTAATAGCTCTGTGATTAGCTGGACCACACCACAATACAGGACATGGCGAGTCACGCCCTAGAGTAAGAGTTGACAAGCATTTGGAGACCACCCACTTGACTTCAACCCTGCTTTGCTTTGCCATTTTACAAATGCTATCAGATGGTACCTTGGCATCCCTTAGGACTGGTGCTAACCTTTATCTGGCTACCCCAATGCATGCAGGAGATGGCCTAATATTGTAAAGCTGCAAGATGGAACTAAGAGGTTTGATTGGAAAGGGGTCAGATTAAGCCTCTGTGAAGGATGAGGTCAACATGGGAGCGTTTTTGGTTTTTGTTTTTTTTTTTCTAATCAACAAGGCCTGTTTTGGAGACCAACGACTTACAACAGAAGTAGACGGGGGTGGGAATGCACAGTGACCTACTGCAGGCTACTTCCTTGAAGGAAAACCAGCAGCTTCTCTAGAGACCCATTTATACAAAGAAACTCTCCCCTCCCTTCCACCACTAGCTACCTCTTCCTTTTCCCGCTCCTCTCAAATTTGCCTGCTGAAATATCCCTTCTGTCCCTCCTTCCTTGACTCCAGACTGTTGTGACTCCATCCCAGTACCTCACTCTCTGGGCAGAGAGGAAGCTCTGCTGGGACCAGAGTGGAAGTTGGCCTGCCTCTGGCCTCTTTCCCATCTTATCGGGGAATTTCTGGCGGGCACAGACACATACACACAAAACCACACTCAGATACACATAGCCGAAGCCAGTGATGACGTCTCCCTGCCTGGCTGGTTCTACATATGGGTGTGACTGGGTCAGAGTACAGGGAGGGTCGAAATACTTAGATACTGGGCTGCCAAACTCTGGTTGGAAACCAGGGATCATCTCAAAGCACACATCTTGAGAAAGAAACATACCTTCTTCCACCCAGACCTGGTCCTGCTGCTATCAGCAAAGCTGCCAACTGGCCTGGCACTTACAGGTAGGTCTGGGTGTTCTTTTGAACATATAGTCCAAGGACTTTGACATCATACAAGGCATTATGTGACTGTAATCAATGTAGACAAAAATGAGACTTTCGTATCATGTGCCTACAGACAAAAATATGATCATTCTGGAAACCACAAAAATGACCAAATACTCCCAGTCTGGGTAATCTGAGTGACTGCTGCTTCCTTACCAATCACAGCATTAGCCTTGCTCTAGTCAGTCGTCCTATTGGATAAGATTTATTTGATAAGATACCCAAGTTGATCATAGAATAACCACTGTTTCCTGACAGCATCTAATCCAGAGCAAAGTTCAGTCTCCTTAGGCCCTCCTCCAACCAACATCCTATCAACCCTTCCTAATAGCCTCTTCTGAGCCTCCACATGGCTCCTGACCGAGTGCCTTTTTCCTGGCTGCAGTGAGCAATACACAACCTATTCCAGCACAAGGGTATTCTCATGGTCTTTGGATGGAGGACCCTGACAGTTTGGGAGACAAAAAGCAAGCTCGTTGCAGGCCCATGACCAGGCAGGGATCCTAGGGACATAGGGAATTTTGTCTACTGTTGTCCTTTTTTATTGTCTTTTCAAGACAGGGTCTCCCTGTAGCCCCAGCTGTCCTGGAACTTGCTCTGTAGACCAGGCTGGCCTTGAACTCACAAAGATCTGCCTGACTCTGCCTCCCAAGTGCTAGGATTAAAGGTGTGCACCACCACACCTGGCGTCCTTTTTTTTTTTTTTTTTTAACACCTCACATATTGCCAATGGAACCTCCATTTTCTACATCTCAGCTGGAAAAAACTCAGGAGTCACAGCTCTAGTTAGGTCCTACAGGCAAGTTCCCACCTAGAATGCCTTGGCACTCAAAGGGCAACCCAGTGATACTGTTTGGGGCAGCCATTAATATGGGTATTGAATTTAGAAATGCATGTACAAGTGTATTCAGTTACATAAGCTTTTTTGGTCTTTTTGAGACGGGGTCTCCCTGTAATCACAGGCTGGCCTGGAACTCACTATGTAGACCAGATTGGCTTGGATCTCACAGAGATCTGCCTGCCTCTGCCTCCCAAGTGCTAGGATTAAGGGCGCATCTCACTTGTCCCACTTTGCCCAGCTTGACATTTGTTAAACCTTTTCTGACAATGACTAGTAGCATGTCCTGGAGAATTAAGTCCTAGAGAGGACTAATATATAGTCCCTGCCTTCAATGACTTTATAATTTGGTAGCAGACTCAGACAAGCCAAAAGTTACCGTTAGTGCCACACAATGGCTGGGCATAGGATGTCTGAGTTCCAAACGAAGCCTCGTTGTCTCTCATGTTGCTTGCTGGCCCTGCGTCTGTCTAGGCTAGGCTTTTCTGTCATTGACTAAACCATTTTCCTTTTTTAATATTTTGTTTATTTTATTTAATTTTTTTTTTTTTTGCTTTTTCAAGACAGGGTCTCCCTGTAGTCCCAGCTGGCCTGGAACTCACTCCGTAGACCAGGCTGGCCTTGAACTCACAAAGATCCGCCTGCCTCTGCCTCCTGAGCGCTAGGATTAAAGGCGTGCGCCACTATGCCCGCAGTTGTTTATTGTTCTTATGTGTACGAGTGTACTGCCTACACGCATGTCAGTGCATCTATGCCATGCAATTCCTGCAGAGGTCAGAAGAGGGTGTCAGATCCCCAGAACTGGAATTGTGGCTGCCATGTGGATGCTGGGAATTGAATTCCCAGCAAGAGTTGCCAGTGCTCTTAACCACTGAGCCATCTCTCTAGCCCCACCATTTTCTGACTGTATCTGCTCTGGTATCCCTCTGAACAGAACATACAGCAAACTACTCTTGATGGAAGATGGTGCCTACACTTCTATTACCCAGTATGTTTATGCAGGTCCCGTTTTCTTCAGGCCTTTCCCACTTTTTTCTGGGATCCTTGGCAATCTTCTGCCTGCCACACTGGTTTGCTTTCTCACTGTGTTTCTTCTACGGGTTCCAATGGGTATTCCCTGCCTGTATGGTTTCTGCTGAACCAGTTGAGCACAGTGGAAAAGCACTCATGAATTTGAGTCTTGGCTAAGCTACCTGCTACTTGCCTGGCCTGGGGCCACCAGTTTTCCTAGGCATCCATGACAGGAAGGAACAAGCTGGATCATCTTTCTACCTTTATCCCTAAGATCATAAAGTCTTTTGGTGTTAGATGTGGTAGCACACACCTTTAATCCCAGCACTCTGGAGGAAGAGGCAGGCAGATCCCTGTGAGATCGAGGCTAGCCTTGTCTACATAGTGAGTTCCAGGCCAGCTGGGGCTACAGAAAGACTTACATTCTTGGCGCTTCACTTGCATAGTCTCCATCACCTGTCATTTCTAAGGTCTAGAATAGATAGATGCTAATAGAGACAGACACCCTTGGCAAATGTCTCCCCAGCTGTTACCTCTTTGGGTTTGCTGCTGTTTTGTGTTTTCTTTTGGAGACAGGGTATCATGGTAGCCTAGGCTGGCCTGGAACTCACTATTTAGTCCAGAGTGGCCAGCTTGTGGTGGTCCTCCTACCTCAGCAACCTGAGTGCTGGGATTATAGGCCTATGTCACTACCTGCTGGTTTTTATTTTATCTTATTTCATTTTCAGTTTATAGCTTATAATTCTTTTTTTGAATTTTAGTATTTATTATTTTTATTTTATGTTGATGAGTGTATTGTGTGCATGTGTGCAAGTGCACCCATGTCATGCATTGCCCACAGAGGTCACAAGAAGGCGTTGGATCCCCTGGAACTGGAGTTACAGATGGTTGTTAGCTACCATGTGGATGCTGGGAATCAAATCCAGGTTATCTTAACCACTGAACTATCTCTCCAGCCCCAACTTATGATTCTTTTTTAACCTAGAAAGTTATAGCTGAACCTAGGAACCTTAGAACTTTCATCCTGATTTCCCTTCCATAGAGAACTTACCAGCTTCAAAACTACCCTCTATGAAATGTGACATCGGGGGTTGGAGAGATGGCCTAGGGGTTAAAGAGTGCCAACTGCTCTTGCAGAGGACCCGGGTTCGATCCCCAGCACCCACATGGCGACTGAGAACGGTCTTTAACTCCAGTTCCAGGGGAATCCGACACCCTCTTCTGACCTCCTCAGCATTGCAGGACACGGGCACACAAACCTACATGCAGACAGTACATTCACACACATAAAAAAATAAATAAAATAAAATAAAATAAAGAAATGTGACATCCTCCAGCCCCTAAATTAACGTTTGGCTTCCAATCCCAGAATGTCCCCCAGGAAAGCTATATGTAACTCTTCTCAGCCGTGCCACTTGGACATGCATTACTACCCAGCCATTTAATAGCTCCCAATTCCCAGCAAATACCTCCTAGAGCTGGTTGGCGACAGGCTCCACGACCCAAGGCAGTTATCAATTCAATGTGAAAATAGCAGTTTAGAAAACCTCCCTCTCACCACATAAGCTCAAAGCTTGCCTTTACACCCCACCTTGCTGGTAGTCCATGGCCATTTCCACACTGACCATGGCTTTGGCAGGACCAAGCCCTGAAGTGTAGTGATAAGTGAGCCAGGAAGTTTGCAAACTTCTGCACTGCACTGTTAACCATACGGTCAAAAGGAAACTTCGTGGCACTCTAGTCCCGTGGTCTCCTGGGTAAGATCACGCCCTACAAGAAGGAAAGGGAAGGTTTTGTTTCAAAAACAGTAGAAACTGCCACTGAGGCCCTCAGCTACTTTTTAAAAGAATATTTCAAGCACTAGGTGGATTCCACTCCAGTGATCAGACAGGCCAATAGTCTTGTCTTTCCATTGTCCTCACAGAGTGGTGTAAGAGAGTGAGGTGAAAACCTCCTCAGAGTCACCCCCAGACGCACTAGAACCCAAACCTGCCCAGTAATAAGTTCCAGGAGGAAGATCCGCAGGCAATCACCTTGACTTGATGAATGTGTCAATCCAGGACAACTCAAAAGACAGAGCACTCCAAACTGGCCCCCTTGGTGTCCCGAGCTTTTTTATCCCTCCCAAGTCCCCAGCAAGCCACATTCACTGGAACAGAAGGTTTCAAAGAGACCTCAGCTTCCAGGTGAATTTCCCAGTCAATCTTGAGACCCTGAAGAGGAAAGACAGCTGTCTATCAGTACCCGCCTCCGCAGGCCCTTCTTGGTCCTGGATAATTGGAAAAGGACACTAAGTTACAAACATACGGTTCCCGCGCGGTAATTCCCTAGGCGTGGTAGAACTGTGCGAGGCGTGGCGGGGCTGGAGCAGGGCCCCGAGGTCTCCACGTGGACTCCCCCCTCCCTCCCAGCTACCCCACGGTATCCTTCCTGAGAGCTCTGGCGCGCTTGCTAGCCTGCCGGAAGGAATTGAGGGGAAGTTTCAAGGGGTGTGCCGGCCTGGGTGGAGGATTCTCGTTCTCGTGAGTCAGCGGATCGGGCCCAGCGTGACTTCATTGCTTCCCAAGAAGAGGCGCCCCGGGGCAGGAGACCGCTCAGAGTGCAGCAGCCGGAGTGGAAAGGTTGGAACACTAGCTGCCAGGGCTCGGGAATTCGGGATTGGGACTGGGCTGGCCCGGCCACTTGCAACCGATGCTTTTTAGGGATTGGGGCTTCGTCGTTGGCTAGGAAACGAGTCGTCGTCCGTGTCGTTCCCCCCCCCCCCCCGCCCGCCGCGCTCCCTGGGACGGCCAGTTCCCGCCGCAACAATGGCCAGAGTAGCTGCCCGCGCGTTCCGTCTGTAGGTGGCGCTGCAGAGGTGCTCGGAGAGCGTTGTGGGGGCTCTGTGGCCGACAGGACGATGTCGGGTTGGGGAGGCTCTGGAACCTAGAAAGCGGTGTCGAGAGAAGGCATGAGTAGCAACTAGAGCTACGGTTGGCCCTCGCACTGGCCCTTCCAACTTGCTGCTATCCGCATAGCAGGAGACGCGGCGGCTGCGTTCCTACCGCCGGAAAAAAAGTGCGAGCATTTTCCTAGTCTCTCGGGCCAGCTCCCCGGGCCCCAAGGAGCTCCAGGCGCTGGTCCGGAGCAGAGGAATTGCAATTTCAGAGCTTCTTTTCAGTCTGAGGATGGTGCTCTTGACCTGTGGGCAGTAGAATGGAAACTTTGAGTCGCGTCTCGGGCGATGGGGGTGGGTTTCCCTGAACAGCTAGCTTACTCTGGCCTCGATCCCTTGAGACTAAGAATGCATCCATCTACAGCTACAGATTGTGGTCAGGACTGAGGCGCAGGCTGGGACCAAGGCTGGCCCTAGTTGAAGGGTCAAGGCTCTCAGCCTGAGGCTGGATCTAGGGTAGTTACTCTGTGCTTGTCGCTTCAGTCTTCTGCAGGTATATAAAACAAAAGCTGAGGTTCATCTGGGACGCGAACTTGGCAGCTTTGCCCTCCATAGATACAGTTTTGTCTTAATTCCTCAAAGGATCTGAGTTCTAAAAGTCGTGATGGTGGTTGGACCTCCCATGGTTCATGTTTAAGTGCTGTTAATAAATTGAGAATATCAAGGTCTCCAAATAACCTGTGGCTAGACACATTTGAGCTAAGAGGGAACAATTTAGGGGCTCCAACCTTATCCTTTCCAAAGTAGACGGGCCATTTCCGTGATACAACTTTACAGATAAAATGTAGGGGCGGAGTAAGTCTCTTTTTGCTGAGCCAAATTAATTAATTAATTAATTAAAGCAGACCCTGCCATAGCATTTTGGGTGCCTCTCCTTCTCTGCCATTCCTTCTAGCTCTAGTGCTTTGGGGATGTCCACAGTCATCTGAGAAAGTTATCTAAAGATTTTCCATAAAGCGGAGGAAAAGAAAAAACTCAAAGGATTCTAAACGTTCCCAGGTTTCACTGTGTGCCAGGAGAAATAGTCCGTCTCCTGGCCAGACCTTAGAGCCCCGGCCTCTTTCCTAGGGTTGGTGCCCAGCTATTCCTGGAATTCTCCCCCCTGTACTAGCCCCCTCCCCAAGGTCTCTCTTCCAGAACATATCTGAAGAGAAGTTTCCAATGAGCAAAACTTAATGCTCCCTGCTCCCCTGTCCCGTTTTTTAGCTTCCAGAGGCAGCCCCCAATCTGACTCAGCCCTTGGCCTCTGATGCCATCGTGTTGGCTTCTCCCACAGCAGGGCCCGAGCTGCAAATTCTCCCTCCCACCTGGCTCTGTGCCCCATTAGGTGACTGGGGGAAGATCTGATATGCTAATTTGTGTGGTAATGGCTCACTTGCTAAGCATGGGCCAAGCTCTAGTCCAGCATCTTTGCCTCAATATCAATTCCAAGCTGCAGGGACAGGCATCTGGGAATCTAGGTTGACTTATCTCCACTATGGGCTGGGGGAATGGAGGAGTTGGGGAGTGGGAGGAACCCAAGGCCAGGGAAGATCCCAGGGTGCTGGCCCTGGAGAGGTTCCCTGGCTTCAGTTTCATCCTTGGCTGACACTTTCCTCTGCTGAGTGGAATTGCCTTGGTTTGCCTCCAGCCCCTCGCAGCTCCCCTGCTACCCCCACTTTTGGACTGCTAGCTTCCCTCTGTCAGCCCTCCACTTTGTAACGGGAGATATTGGAAGATCATTTGGCAGCAATGAGAAAATAAGTGTACACGTAGTCAGCCTCAGATGCACAGGCTCATGTGCCACATTGCCTTGCAGACACACATACATGTGCACACGCCCTGTACAAACAAACACACACACAACCCTGGAATCCAAGACTGAAGCAAGAACACACACATGCATATGCACACATACACACCACAGTTTAACCCTCACAGCCATGGGAGCCACACAGATGTATACAAGCAGAGACCCATGCCGCACACAACCCTGGAATCCAAGACTGAAGCAAGAACACACACATGCACACGCACACACTCACACACCATAGTTTAGCCCTCACAGCCAAGGGACCCACACAGATGTACACAAGCAGAGACCCATGCCACACACAGCTCTCCCGGAACAATCCCTCTCACACACAAACCAGCAGCAGCTGAGTTGGACAGCTTCCTCAAAAGAGGGCTGGAAAGTTTGTTTGCTGCCAGCGAAGGGGCCTAGACATTCCGTGAAATGACTCATAGTGCACCTTTATAGACATTAAACCCTGCATTAAACAACAACCCTCATACCCTGACATGGGGAAACTGAGGAGTGGCTCCTTTCCCACTGGGCCGCTGCTATGCCTCTATCTAGCAAATGTCTCAAGTTTGCCCTCAATTTACTGTGGGGTGGGGTAATCCTGAGAGAGCAGAATCATTCACTTACTGGTCTAACCTCAGCCTGGGCCCGCCCCTCAGAAGGATGCACAGTGGGTTCTAATCAGCCCTGGGTGTTAGACCAGCAGCTGTTAAGGAATGAGGGGTTAACTCTTCTTCTACTGTTCAGTTGATCTGAACCCTTGGATGTTGCATCAGCTCTGGTAGGTTACCAGCGTGGTGCCAGTGTGTACCTGCCTCAGGAACATTTTCAGGCTGAGCTCCATGCTAGGGCTTGGGGAGCGGCAGGATTTGAGACTCCAGGGCACTTGACTCTTGTGATGAGCTCTGTTTGAGGCCCTTGTCTTCCTTTTCTTTCAAGTGAATCACAGGTCCCCGTCCCCCCCACCCCCCGCCCCTGCTTCCTACCTCCCAAACCTCCCAGCCACCCTTCCCTAGGTACCGTGGAAAGGGACTGGATTTGTTTCCTGAACAGCAGCTCTGCTCCTAGATGAGAGTAGCACAGGGACCGACTGCAAGTCCCAGCGGCCACCCACCCGCCACTAGCCTCTATGGTGGACATGCTGAGTGGCAGCTCAAGGGCACCCTAGTACCAGCTGCCAGCTGCCATCTCCTTTGAGTAGCATCTGGAGCTGCTGTCCCCATCCCACCCCGAAATGAGATAGACAGTGCTTTTAGGAACTTTCATGGTGTTGGGGACTGTCAGGAAAGCATGGATAGAATCCCCTCCCCCTTTTTTCTTACGTTTATTTATTTATTTATTTATTATTTTTTATTTATGCGTATACCCATGCCACAACACATGTGGAGATCAAAGGACAATTTGTGAGCATTTTCTCACCTTCTACCTTGATGGGGGGGAGGTGTTTTGTTTTGCTTTGCTCTGTTTTGTTTGAGACAGGGTCTTCCTGTGTAGCCCTGGCTGGCCTTGAACTCACAGAGAGATGTCTGCCTCTGCCTTCCCAGTTCTGGGATTGCAAGAAGGTGCCAGCACACCCTGCTTTCAACCTTGTTTTAAAGAAGGGGTTCACTTGTTTCTGTCACTGCAAAGCATACTCTAAGCTAGCTGGCCACTGAACTTCCAGCGAAGCTCCTGTCTCTGCCTCTCATCTTGCCAGGGGAGTGCTGCGACTACAGATGTGTGCCACTCACGTCTGGCTTTTTATGTGGGTTTCTGGGATTGCACTCAGATGGCCAGGTTTATATAGTAAGAGGGTTTTTTGTTTTGTTTTGTTTTGTTTTAACCTGCTGAGTGTCTTCCCAGCCCTCTTTTAAGTTTTGTTTTGGTTTTTGATGTTGCTTTGTTTTGGTTTTGGTTTTTTTTTTTTTTTTCGAGACAGGGTCTCCCTGCAGTCCCAGCTGTCCTGGAACTCACTCTGTAGACCAGGCTGGCCTTGAACTCACAGAGATCTGCCTGCCTCTGCCTCCCAAGTGCTGGGATTGTGCTACCATGCCTGGCAAATTTTTTTTTTTTTACTTCATTTTTTTTTTTGAGACAGGGTCTCCCTGTAGCCCCAGCTGTCCTGGAAATTCAGTATGTAGACCAGGCTGGCCTTGAACTCGCAGAGATCTGTCTGCCTCTGCCTCCCGAATGCTGGGATTACAGGCATGCGTCACCATGCCAGGTAAGTTTATTTTTTTTAAGACAAGATCTCACTCTGTAGTCAGGGATATCCTTGAACTCATGGCAACCCTCCTACCTCAACCTCCTGAGTGCTGGGATTTCAGGTAAACCACCATACCTAGTTACAATTTTCCATTTTAAGAATGGAAAAATTGAGTGCGGTGGGAGATCTAGAAGCTTTTAAAAGCCCCACACAGGCGTGTTTCCAACCAAAGATGATGACTGGCTAGATGAAAATCCTGTCCTACCAAGCTGCTTCTGGCTGCATTCTCTCGTTGCCTGTCCTTAGCTTCGGTAGATCCTCCACTCCCCAAATGAGCCAGGTCAGCAGACTTGTAATCCAGGAAGGAGAATTTCGATGTCATCTATCTCACGGACCTTGATTTTGCAGCTACTAAACAAGCTTATTTTGATTTTTATTACATTTCTACTTATTCATTCATTTATTCATTCATTGTGTGTGTGTGTGTGTGTGTGTGTGTGTGTGTGCTACATATATGGGTGTGACTACGCCATTGCGTGTGAAAGGAGTCAGAGGACATTTTGTGGAGGTCAATTTTCTCCTTCTACCATGTGGGTCCTTAATACCAGACTCAGGTCCTTGGGCTTGGCGTGTGGTGCCGTTATGCACTGAGACATCTTGATTTCCCTTAACAAGCTTTTTAGAACAAACACTGCTTGCTTGTGCTGATCAGCCACAGTCTGAGGCATCAAGATTTCTGCCTGTCGTTTGGATACCTAGGCCTTTGCATGGAAACCCAGTAACTACAAACCTGTGGTTACTAAATACATGTGGAGAGTGAGGGCTGGCTTTATGGAAGGCTTACAGGGACTTCTCAGCTTGGGAGTGGGAGGATTCCTTTGAAACTAACTTTTCTCCCTGCTTCTGAATATGCCTTTCCTTCCAAAAGTCTGATTGATCAGCAACTTTTCTTGCATGTTTCTGTGGTGGAAAGTACGGGCTACAGAAACTGTGGCGGTGTGGTATTTTGTTCTGGCCACAGCTTTGAACAGAATTTGTTGAGGCCAGGGGGTTAAGAGAGAGGGAGGGAAACAAGGAGTCATCTCATCTTTAAACAACCAGGGTGATTTGCAGAAGAAAATGAGCCATCAAACACTGCTTCAGGGAGGTTGCAAAGTGAATGCACAAAAATAGGGGCCGGTCATCCGCAGGCTGGGGACAGCAGGGAGGTCCTTCAGTTCCTGGCAGGATCCAGGTTTTAAGGCTGAAAGCAGCCACTCAAGGCAAGCCAGTCAAGAGACTGGGAGCAAGGAGAGACTGGGAGGGCTCTGTTGGATGGCGCTTCCCGGGCATCTACAGGCAACAAGAGAAGGGGAATTCCTGCCAAGTCAGGGCGTAAGCGTTGCCAGAGACAGTGGCTGTCCTCAGGAGGATGGTGATCTCAGTGTGGCTGGCCCCACCTGGTGGGACCTTACCCAAGGGGTACACAGAAGACAGGGAGCCAGGTGGGGAAGGCTGGCACCTGGCAGCAACACAGTCATGGGGAATGGCAGCCAGAAAAGTCATTCAGGTGTCTCCCGGCTTCCCCAAGGGGTAAGGTCGCTCCAAGATTTTCTTCAACGGGGCGGAGGTGGAGTTTGATTTGACTTCACTCCCAGATCCTGGGGCTGTGCTTAGTTCTGAGTATCTGGGGAAGGGGGGAACTCATGGGATTCCCACAAGTTGTGGGCAGCAGTTCACCAACAGGCAACAGAGCCAGTCACTACGAAGTCTCCCACGGCGCTGCCCTCCCTCCCTGACCTTCCCAAGAGGAACGGCTTACCTCATGCTCTGCCTCGAGGCTCCAGCCTTGTTTGGAACCACATATACTTGCAGGAGGGATTGACCATTATTCCTCAGCAGCTTCTACCTTGGACTTGCTATTTTTTTTTTCTCCCAAGAGGTGGATTGGGGAAACAAAGTCAGGATAAACAGAGCTACTATTTACGGGGGCTTACTAGACACCAGGCACGGCAATTGATTCATGTCTCATTACAAGCCTCCCCACAGCTTTGTGGGTGAAGCTCTTGGTTTTCTTTTGGTTTTTTTTTTTTTTTTGTCTTTTCCAGACAGGGTCTCCCTGTAGCCCCAGTTGGCCTGGAACTCGCTCTGTAGACCAGACTGGCCTTGAACTCACAAAGATCCGCCTGCCTCTGCCTCCCAAGTTCTCTTTTGTTTTTCAGACAGGGTCTCACTCTGCAGCCCCAGCTGGCCTGGAACTGACTTCATAGGCCTCAAACTCACTTAGATCTGCCTGCCTCTGCCTCCTGAGTGCTGGGACCAATGGTGTGTGCCACCATGCCTGTGGGCTGCTTTTTGCCATCCTCAACTTTTAAATAAGGAAAGCAAAAACTCTCAGAGTTTTAAGTGACTTGCCCAAACTCATGCAGCTGGTAAATGGGGCCTCTGGAAAACAAATCCAGATCTGCCTGTTAGATAGCGACCAGTAAAATATTTTTAAATTGATTTATTTTGATTTTATGTGTATGAGTGTTTTGCCTGTATGTATGTAAGTGCACCACGTGTGTGGAGGGAGTACTCATGGAACCCAGCAAACGGTGTCGCCTCCCCTGGAACTGGAGTTGCTGGAGGCTGTTAGTCTCCTTGTAGGTGCGGGGGAACTGAATGTAGATCCTCTGGAAGAGCAGCCAGTGCCCTTAACCACTGAGCCAACTCTCCAGCCCAGTAAACAATTTTTAAAAGATTTATTTATTTTTATGTGTATATGTGAGTGCCTGCTTGTATGTATGGTGCACACGAAGGCCTTAAGAGGGTGTTGGAGGCTGGAGAGATGGCCTAGCGGTTAAGAGCACCGACCGCTCTTGCAGAGGACCCGGATTCCATCCGCAGCACCCACATGGTGGCCGAGAGCCGTCTGAAACTCCAATTCCAGGAGAACCGAAGTTCCAGGGGAATCTGACACCCTCTTCTGACCTCCACGGCATTGCATGTCATGGGTGCACAGATTTGCATGCAGACAGTACATTCATACACATACGGAAATAAATAAATATTAAAAAAAATTTAAAAAAAAAAGAAAAAAAAAAAAGAGGGTGTTGGAGCCCCTGGAATTGGAATTACAGGTGGTTGTAAACTACTATGTGGGTACTGGAAGCTGAACCCAGATTAAAAGCAAATGCTCTTAACTGCTGACCCATCTCTCCAGTCCCAAGACTAGTAAACTCAGCAAAACGGCGATGTGTGTACATGTGCCCATTAGTGCATTATTACTATTATCATTATTGTTATTGCCACCCGTTTTGTCGCGACTGCATTTTGAGGATGTCTGAGACCTATTCAAAACTCAAAAGGAGTGCCTCACAGGGAAGAGGCAAACAGATCTGGAATCTCCTGAAGAGTGTGTGTGCTTGAAAAGAAAAAAAAAAAAAGTGGAAATTTGTTCTTAGGGCTTGTTTCAGGGATTTGGCTTTGGAGAACCAGCAGATGTCAGAAGCCACTACCTTCCCAGCCACTAAAGCTTATATTGTTAACCAGTTATCTATAGCCATCTTTGCTACTGTCATCCAGTACTGCTCCTTGTTCCCCCGTCCTGTGTCAGGGATCATCTTCCCCAGGACTGATGGAGCTGGCAGGAGGTGGTTGAGCAGGTCCTTGAACTGCAGGCCCTTCAGCCACTCTTCAGACGGCCTTCCCCCAGGCCCCTTCAGCTGCATTTCTGCAAAGGCTGGTCTAGCCAGGCCCTTCCCTTCAGGCCGCGTAGAGCTGTGACAAACTTCCAGTAGACTCCTTACACGACCAGGGAGGCCTTGAGTACGACAGCTTGGCTTTAGACTAAAGAAGGGTGGGGCATGGGATCTCTCCCAGCACCCTAATTCTGGCTGTGTCTACACTTGCTGTGTCAGCCCCTTCTACCTCATGGTCTTCCTGGCCTTCCCTGCCAGTGGCCCTAGATCCCACTTCTCTAGAAGTCCCTGGAACTCTCCTATCACGCCAACCCTGGAAATACTTAGTCCGAGACTGCAGGAGGGTTTAACACAGTGCTCCCAAATTGTACTTGTGGCCATCTTCTAGTAGCATCCACTGCTAGGCACCTTGGTTGGTACAGAGCAGATACTTGCTAAGGATGCAGTGCTGGGGGCCCAGGCGGGAGGCATCACGTGAGTAGAGAACATAGAAACACCAGGATATCTCTGCAGGACGTTTCGTGGGGCTTCCGCCCCCACACGCACCCGGGGAGGGGGGGTGACCCCTCCCCCTCTTCTCCCAGAGGCCTCCAACTGTGAGCAGAGTGGAGAGTGCCGACCTGGGAGGTGGTGCGCGCTGTGCGAGCGTGCTCCGTCTCCTTTATCCCCTCCCCTCACTACCTAGGGGGTCGAGCGAGGCACGAGGAGGCGAGCACTGGACTCCTGGCTAGGCTCACCCTGCCTTGCTGGCGACTGCGGTAGGGTTTGGGTGGAGGGGCGCTGTTTTCACTGAGATGCTTGGTCCTTCCCTCCCTCCTCAGCCCCTCCCGCCGGTCCCTCCCTCCAGCTCTTCCCTCCCTCCCGCCCTGCCTCCTTCGCGCCCGCCTCAGCCGCCGCCTGAGGGGACGTGTGTCTACAGTGTGATTTCCCCTTTCGTCCGCCTAGGCGCAGGTCTCGGGCTCGCGGCCCCTCTGTGGGCGCCCTCGCCCGCCGCGGCTCCCTCGGCGCGGCAGGACCCTCGGCGCGTCTCGGAGCGGCAGGACCCTCGGCGCGGGAGGACCCTCGGCGCGTCAAGTCCGCACCCCAGCGCTCACCCGCCCCCTTCCTCCTGACTTCTTTACTCCGGACGCGGACACCTCACCTCGTATTTGCATCTCGCCCTCCAACTTGCCATTGGCGGCGGCGACGCGACGTGTGGGAGAGCCCTGCGCCTCGCCCGCCCGGACCAGCCAGCCCCGGAGCTGAGGTGAGTCACGGGCGCGGGACAGCTGGGGCAGGCGGGCCCCTGGGACAGAGGGGAGGGAAGGAGGGCGAGCGACGCCGGCGACGGCGGCCCCGGCGGCCGCGGGACGGACCGGGCGCCGAGCTCAACTTCCACTTCTCCTTTCTGGGCGCCACTTGCCCGACCGGCTTCTGAGGGGAGAAGGCGGCAGGCGGGGGTGGGGACCCGTGTCTTGACCCCTGACACCCAGAGGGGCGGCGGTGACCCAGCGGAGCCCGGCACCAAACCCCGCAGGTACGTCGGTGGCGCCGGAGACCTGGGAAAGTTTGCTCGAGGGTGGAATTAAAGGACGCAGGGGCTCCCGGAGTAGAGTCAGGGCTCCCCGAGAAGGGTGGGACCGCTTGGACAGTGTGGCGTTTGCCTCGCTCAACCGCAACTGCTCCGGGGAACGCGGGCTCCTGATGCCCGACTAGAAGTAGAACTGATTAACCGAATCCCGGCGGACGGGCAGCGCTCCCGGGCTCTGGGCAGCGCTCCCGGGCTCTGGGCAGCCTGGGTTCCCGGGAAGGACCGGTGCTGTGCTAGCCCCCCACCCCCGAATCTCGGCGCCTGAGGGCAAGCTCTGGAGCGGACTATGTGCAAGCGGCTAGGCTAGACTGAAGTCGCGGCTCCTAGGGCTACCACGTCCAGGAGCTTTAGGGTCACACACGCGCGCGCGTGCGCGCATACACACAAACACACCAGGACACACGCACGCACAAACTCAGGAGCGCGCGCGCTTCCACACATATACACTGGAACACACAGACACGCACGCACAGACACTAACACACACGAGCGCGCGCGTATACACACACACGCACGCACACGCACGTAAACCTATGACTCGGAGAACTGAATTGCCAAAATAGAAACCTCTTGGCAAGGACTGGAATTTCCGTGTGAGCCAGCCGCCAAGCTTCCAGCTCCTGAGTTCCCGCTCTCCACGTTTCTCCGCCTCTAGGCTTCCTCCCTGACTGCTACCAAGGGGACTCTGCAACAGCGCTCAAGGTTCCCCAGAGCCAACATCTTGCTTTCACATTTGAGGGACTACTGAGCTGGTAGCCACTTTATAAATTCTTGTCCCTCTACAGCACCCCTTGCTTTCCTAAGGATAGGGCTGGGACATAGATTTCCTGACCAGAGTTACCTCCTGACCTCTTGGTACCTTGGCTCAGCCCAGGTCTCTTGGGTGCCTCGAAAACACCAGCACACCAGGCTGAGGAGAACAGGGATTTGATGGCCTTTCGATTCCTGCCCCTCAACCCTATCCCTGAGACAGAGGCCTGTCTAGTCCTGCACCTTCTTCTGGTTAATGTTTGACAGTTCATTGTAGCTAATCATTTTAATTAGCTCTTAAAGTGGGGAGGAACCGTTAACCTTGGACTTCTCGATTTTGGCCTGGTGGGGCCTCAATGGGAGGAGTTCTGAGGAGGTAAGACCGGAAGTGAGGTCACCACCCCTTGGCCTGAGCCACCACTGCTGGCCCCAACAGCTGGTGGGCACACCCATTAGGGACTCAACCCCTGTGAGCAGACCCCTGGCCTAAATGCCAGGATGAAGGGAGGTGAAAAGACTCCATCTCGCCCCACTTTGGGAAGACAAGGTACTTTGGCTCTGACAATGCCCAGGAAACATGTGTGCCAAGGAAGAATGCAGTTAGTATCAGGATTTCTCCAGTTAGAAAGTGCTTCCTTGATCCAGTGCCGAAATGGGCTAGCTGTAGCTATCTGTAGGGGTGTGAGGATTATCAGACACAACCAGGATCAGCTGTTAAGAAGCTGCTTTTCGTGTGGGAGTCTCTGGAGTTGTGTTCAAAGCTTACCTTCGCTGTGTGGTGGGGGAACCGTGAAGCAAGCTCCACCATCGCCCCCCTCACCCAGCCTCTCTCTGTGAGCTGAAGGAGTGGCTTGTTTGCAACTATGTCTCGCATTCCTCCCTCCACTGCACTGTTTGCTGGCTGGGTTACTCAGGAACTGGTGCCCACCCCTGAACAAGCTGGGGGGCCCCAAATCTACCCTTCACCACCTAGTGGCTTCAGTCTCCTCTTCTATATACTGGAACCTAAAAATGACGGCTTTGTAGTCTGTCATGGGCCCAGCCGACATTTTCAAAATGTCCCTAATACTGCAAAATTTAGGGCTTTGGTCCCAGAGAGGTCCAGCAAGCCACTTTCTTCGGGGCCCTGCGCTCCTGAGCTTTGCCTTAGTCTTCACACTGGGACCACCCCAAATGTCTTGTCTGCCCCCAGTCCTAGCTAGACCTAGCCTGCCTGTATTAAAACTCCATTTTTGTCAGTTACTAGTTCTGTGCCCCTGGCCTGTTGTATGCCTCAGTTTCCTTATGTGGCAAGAGAACTCAGAAGTTCACAGTGAGATACAAATACATTAATGCACATAACGTGCTTATTAGAGCAGTGCGGCACATGACGTGCAGGGACCGACATTACGATATTGTCTAATACAGTGCCTAAAACTCAGATTCAACCCAGCAGACAATTGCTGCCAGCTGGGCTCCAGTGAAGTGCCAGTGAGGAAAATGTTTGCCCGTGAAGAAGATACCACCTGCCTTCTGGGTGGTATGTAGGCTGGAATGGTGGCAGGGAGAAGGAGGGGTCCAGAGAGCAAATTGGCTGTTAGCCATATAAATACCATCATTTAATGCCAAACTGAAATCCCTGGGCCAGTGTGGGAAGCCAGGTACCCCAGACTGAAGGCCACTCCTTGCTTGGAGACCACAGCCAGGTTTGAGTGTGAACCCCAAGGCTACCTTAGGGTTTCAGTGAATGAGAGGGAGGGAGGGTGGGCTCCTGCAAAGACTGCAGGTGGCAGGAATTCAGGGTGTGATTTACCCTGTGTCACGGCAGAGTGACATTACTTAGGGCCCGTCCCAAACACCTCTAAAGCCCTCGGAAATGGCAGGGCTCACACCTGACTACTCCCCTGCATCTTTTCTGACGTTGCCTGCGGAATAGGGCAGAGCCTTGGGCAGCCTTCTTTTTTCTCAGGCCTAGGGCTGACCCCAACCTGGCCTTGGTTATCACTCCTGGTTTTCTAAGCTGCGAAGAGGTTTCTGGCTTCCCTGTCAATTTATTCCCTCTGTGGTTCTTAAACTGAAAACTAGGTCTGCAGGGGCGCAAAGTAACTCATGCAAGGTACCCACAATCCCATGGGTGCTTACCTAAGGGTCAGGGGCTTTTCTCATCAACACCAACCTGCCTGCAATTCTCTGGCTGCTGAGCCTCGTGTGTCCTGTAATAGCAGCTGTGCTGCTAATGCCCTGTAGCTCGGGCCTCAGCGCTGGTTGCCAAGAAACTGCTGGTCGGGGTGCTTATGAGGGTTCTGACCTCATAGGAGCTGCTGAGTTTCAATTCAACAGATATTTATTAACACCTACTGTGTGCCCAACCTGTGCTATGCACTCCAGGGAAAGGAGGTGGTGGGGCAGAAATGACTAAGACACTGAAACAATCAGAGGCGAGGACAAGCAGCCAGGCCAGGGGCTGGTCAGGTGCTAATTGTGCTCCTCAGAGCAGAGGCCTGCACGGCCAGGACTCTGAGGTCAGCAGCAGCTACAGGAGGGAGGGAAGGCTTTGTGAGGGGTGTGTGTGAGAGCTAGACCTTGAAAGGGGGTGGGACAGCGAGGGGAAGATGTGGCCTGGCAGAAAAGGGAGGAAAGAAGCCTTTCTCTCTGTTCCCTAGCCACGGACTGACCTTCGGAGCCGGGGTGATTGTTTGGTAAATGCATGTCACATAAAAGAGCAGGTCAGTGAGCGCGGGCGGCTGTGTGCAAGGCTCGATCTCCACTTTAGGGCATACAAAGTGCTTGGCCTAGACAGTGAGTCCAGCCTGTATTGATAAGACACAAAGGGTGGCCAGGCTTCCCTGCCACCGAAGCTGAGAGGATTTCATTCCGAACTGCACCCTTCAACACACACATGGCTGTAGGGGGAGAGAGGGAGGGGAAGAGAGGTAGGAAAGTCCAAAGCTAACATGCTATGTTCGAGGGAAACAGGGCTGACTGGGTCACACCTTTGCCAAGTTTTGGGACCTGAGAGGTGCAGGACAGAAATGTCCCTTATTTTTTCCCACGCAGACAGCTGGGAAGTGCCATCTAGACAATCCGGGTTTGGGCTTGGACAGCAAGGATTCACCATATATTTGCTCTGCTTTGGTGTCTTCTGAGGCCCAGTGGGAAGGGGGTTTTGGCTCTCCTTGGGTTTAATTGAACTGTCCCCACCCCATGGGTTGGGTTCCCTCTGGCTTTCTTTTTTCCTCTTTATTTTCTTTCTTTTTTCTTTCTTTCTCTTTTTTTTTTTTTTT
>VZQC01010838.1:687828-761594 GCA_009823505.1 Rhizomys pruinosus
CTGCTGTTTTTTTTTTTTTTTTTTTGAGACAGGGTCTCCCTGTAGCCCCAGCTGTCCTGGAACTCGCTCTATAGACCAGGCTGGCCTTGAACTCACAAAGATCCGCCTGTCTCTGCCTCCCAAGTGCTAGTTTTAAAGGTGTGTGCCATCACGCCCGGCAGTTTTCTGCTGTTTTTTAAAATGTAATTGTTAGCAGGAAAATCACTGCAAGTATGAGGCCAGCCTGGATTTATACAGTCAGACCTTGTATGAATAAATAAATAGAACTGTTAAAATAATATTATTGGCCAGCCTGGTCTACATAGTGAGTTCCAGGCCAGCGGGGGCTACGGGAAGACTCTGTCTCAAAAAGAGCCCCCCAAAATAGAACAAAATAGTACTATTACCAAAAACAGATTTCACTAAAAGCAAAGCTTAAAGAGAATAGAGGCTGTAAATAAACCTGAATTCTAATTATGCCCCTTGCTAGAAACTTTGTAAGAATAAAGAAGAAACATTTTAAAGGAAACCCGGGCATGGTGACACATACCTGTAATTCAAGTCCTGGAGAGGCTTAGGTAGGAGGAACCTGAGTTCAAGGCTAGCCTGAGCTACATACTGAGACTGTCTCAGGAAACCAAAGGGTGGAGATTTAAGTCAGTGGGAGAGTCTACCGTGGGAGAAGCCATGAGTTCATTCCCAAGAGCTTTAAGAAGGAGAAAAAGACCCCAGGCCATAATCCAGAACTGGAGATCCCTGCCACCTTCCTTGCGTTCCACCCTGCCATTCTGTAGTTTTACTGTTTGTCCAGTCCGCAGAGGCAGGGAACAGCCTGAAGTGCTATCAAGGACACAGAAGAAAATCTTGCCCACATTTAAACAAGCACCCACACCCCTTTGCCCCTCTGTCGCAGGCCATGACTGAGACTGCAATGGCCACACCCGCCACCCTGGGCCCAGCATTTGTTCTGATGTCAACTCCACAAGTGCCTGTCTTGAGCTGGCAACGAGCTCAAGTGTTTCCATCCCCCTCCACCCAAGCACGTGCCACCAGCTTGTAACCAAACCCTGGCTTGTGCTTGCACTGCAGATGTAAGAAAAGGCTGGCAGGAGCCCAGGTGCACATCCAGATGTTGTGTCTGAGGCTTTCTTGGCATCCAGAAATGAGCTATGAAACAATATTCACTGCAGAGCACAGGGATGAAGAGCCCTCCACCCCTTCAGCTCAGGGACAGTAGGGCCATGTCTTGGAGGAACTAGTTCTGCTTGGTCCTTGGGAGCAAGTAGGGAAAGAAAAGTGGGGTTTTGCTCTGTCTTTTAAAATTTATATCACAGCCCAGCGTGCTAGCGCACGCCTTTAATCCTAGCACTTGGGAGGCAGAGGCAGGTGGATCTTTGTGAGTTCAAGGCCAGCCTGGTCTACAGACTGAGTTCCAGGACAGCTGGGGCTATAGGGAGACCCTGTCTTGAAAAGACCAAAAATAAATAAATAAATAAACAAACAAACAAATAAACAAATAAATAAAATTTATATTACATTAATTTATTTCCTTTTTACATTATATTCTTGTTTTATTTTATTGACACAAGGTGTCGCTCTGTAGCTTTGGCTGGCCTGGAACTTGCTGCGTAGACCAGGCTGGCCTTGATTTCACAGAGATCCCTCAGTTTCTGCCTCCTCAGTGCTGAGGCTAAAGGCATGCACCACCATGCCCAACCCACATTTTATATTTTAATTGTGCATGTGTGTGGATCTGTGTATGGCTTATGTGCATGGGAGTGCCGGGAGTGCCAGAGCCCTCAGAGGCCAGTGGCCCTGGCTTCCCTGGAGCTGGAGTTACAAATGGTTGTGAGTCACCTAACACGGATTGCTGGGAATTAAACTTGGGTCCTCTGCAAGATAGTCCACTTTTAACCACTAAGCCACTTTGCCAGACTATTTATTTATCTATTTGAATTGGGTTTTTTTCTTCTTTGTGCACGTGCCTGCGTGCGTGTGCGTGTGCGTGTGTGTGTGTGTGTGTGTGTGTGTGTGACAAGATCTCCCTGAAGCCTTAATTGGCCTAGAACTTGCTATAAAGACCAGGCTGACCTTGATCTCAGAGATCTGTCTGCCTGTGCCCTCCTGAGGGCTGGTATTAAAGGTGTGCGCCACCACAACTGGCCATTTGTTTATTTTGTGTTTGTGTCTCTGTGTTGGCATATGTGGAGGTAGAGGACAGTTTACAGAAGTCAGTTCTTTCCTTCCACCATATGTAGGTTTCAGGGATTCGACTCAGGCCATCAAGTTTGGTGGCCGGCACTTCACCCACTAAGCCATCCCGCTGGCCCCAAGGGCCTTGCTCTCTTGACAAGAGACCTGGCTAACTAGGGCTCTTAGCCAACACTGCAGGAAGATGACATCTCAGAGCCTTGTGGGGTGTTAGGTTCATCCTTTCATCTGCTTTCCTGGCTATTGATAACCATCATCTTGGAGCCTCTTAGAGCTTTTCCAACGGCCACTTGAACCTCACTGAACCACGTGACCCTGGGGGATTCAGGTGCTGCTGTCTACCCACTAGGTTCTCTCGTCAGGCATCAAAGCTTTTGGAACTATTGCCTTGCAGTTTTACCCTGGGGCCTGGAGACCTCGCAGCTGTGCAGACCTCCAAGACCTTGGGCTGCTTATGTTCTGAATGTCTCACTGAGTGGGTCACATGTCTGAAGGTACCCAGCCCACCTCGAATGGACCTCTGGGTGTAAGTTCCCGGCAGGTCAGCAGCCACCATGGAATACTAGGGTTCTCTTCTCCTTTCCCCAGAAAGGGGCCCTGGCCTTTGACCCAAAGATGCCATAAAGCTTCTTCATTGTTCCTTCTTCACTGATATCAGGGACAAGCTGCCTCCCAAACTATGAGCTAATAATGACTTCCCTGTAATCTGCTCCTCTGATTAACTCTGAATCTCTTCGCCTGGTTTTCCCAGGCCCTGTTGTTCCACACTGTCCCTCTATCTGAAGCCACGCTTGCTAGCATTGGCGTCAGCATCAGTTTATATATCAAGGTCTTTCTTCAAGAGCAGGCCCACTCTGCTCATCCCTCAAGAGCACAGCTAGGTAAAGTGATGTAAGAGCTTCTGGAAACATCTGTCTCTCCATCAGGTAACGCTTCCCTGTCTGGCCCCCTCCCTCCATGAGGTAGGCTGATGGAATTGCTGCTGGGCATCCCATTGTGTAGACAGCTGTCTCCTCAGCCTTCCTGTGAGGGATCCTCCCCTGGGTTCACTTTCTGACCTGTGTGGAGCAGGGGTGGGGCTGTGAGAGCCAGCAGGCCCTGAAGGGGAAACTGCTGAAACCCCTGGAACAGGAAGTGGCAGAGAGGGGCTGCTTCCTCTGACAGAGCAGGGGTGTGGTGAGAGCTGCTCCCTGTCCTGCCCCCTGCCTGGCTGCTGTTGGCCCTGGGTCGTCCCCCCCACCCCTGGCTTTCCATCCAGCCCACTGAGGGAGGCAAGAGGGAGAGGAGTAAAGAAGGGCATTTTCAGAGGAGGCTATCTTCACTTTACTGTGAGAAGAATTAAGAGAACAGGGCAGACAGACGAGGAGCACAGAAAGGAAGGCTGGTCAAGCGAGGGAGGAGCAGACATGTTGCCCCACCCACTAGGCTAGCAGAATACCACAGCTGGCAGAGAAGCTTTGGGGATTTGTGTTCTGAGAGCGGGTGATGAAGATCATGCCTGCTCAGCATCGGGCAACTTAGAAACTCTGTGGGTCCCTGACTTAGCTCCTAGGACCAGTAATGGCTTCAGACCTGCCAGCTCAACCCCCTCAACTGTACAGAAGGGGAAACCAAGGCACACAAAGCAGAAGTGCCTGTGTTAGACACAGGGTCAAGGCCAGGACCCAGGGCCCTAACTTAGACACTATTTCTGATGAAAACCTGCTGACTTTGTATTTAATGCCCTACATCTCCCCCAGGCGCCTCCCCCCTGGGCTCTATAACATTCTTCTCAGAAATAAGCTTGATGAATTTATTCACACTGAAAGGGAGTGACCCTTTTAGTTCAGGGATTAGCAATGTTTTCTTTTTTTTTTTTGGTCTTTTTGAGACAGGGTCTCCTGGTAGCCCCAGCTGTCCTGGAGCAAAGTTTTCTGTAAAGGACCAGGTAGCAAATATTTCAGACTTCGGGGCCCCTATGAATGACTACTAAAGCCCAAAGCAGCCACAGCCAATATGCAAACGAATATTCGTGGCTGTGTTTCAATTTAACCTTGTTGACAGATGCTGAAATTTGAATTTCATATAATTTTCATGTTTCATAAAATACCATTCTTCCTTTGGTTTTTTTTTTCCTCTTAATCATCTAAGCATGAAAAACCCATTCTGAGCGCACGGGCTCCACGAAAAGAGAAAGGACCTTAATGGATATATGAACTACAGTTCATTAGCCTCTACTTGGATCTAAAAAGTTGTTAGGCTGCCGGGCGTGGTGGTGCATGCCTTTGTTCCCAGCATTCTGGAGGCAGAGGCAGGTGGATCTCTGAGTTCAAGGCCAGCCTGGTCTACATAGTGAGGTCCAGGCCAGCTGGGACTAAAGGAAGACCCTGTCTCAAAAAGACCCCCCCCCCAAAAAAAAATCGTTAGGCTGTCAGAAGGCAGAAGAGGGTATACCAGGTGTGGAGGTAGCAGGTGAGAGGTCACAGAGAAGGTGGCATTTGAGTAAACTCACAAGTTCTGAAGAAACATGCCTGGCCTAAGGGACAATGTGGACAAAGGCATCAAAATGGGAAGTCACTGTGAAAGTTAAATGTGTTCTGCACATGCGTGGTCTCGTTGTTTGCCAGCCCTGGATCTTTGGCCCCCAATTGTCCTTGCGGGAGAAAAGGGCTGGCTTGGTCGAGGATTCAGACAGACAACAGGAGAGGAGGAAGAAGGTAAGCAGTGTGAACTTGGGCTCCTTGGGATCTCTGCTAATAAGGACTGTTCTTTCAAGTTCCTTTTAAATTTCATGTCCTGAGACTCTGGCTTCAGATGTTTGTTTGGTGTAGGAAGAAAAAAGGCAGAAGTCAGGGCAGTTGCTCTCAGTAACTTCCAGAGCTGAAGCCGCCAATCTCTGGTCTGGCCAGGCATGGATAGGCTGCTTCCTACCTCGTCAGTTCTGGCACCATCCCTTCCCTGTGAGGAATGTGGAGCCCCAGCCTTGTGCTGGATTCTTGAACTCTGCCCCCTTGTTTTGGAAAGCCACGAGGGGAAGGGATCATCTAGGACTTCAGCACAGCCCCTCCTCCAGAGGGCCATTGCCCAGCAAAGACTCCCCATATGAGTTTCTAGGACATACTTTGCCAGGGTCCTCGACAATGAACATGTCACTTCAGTAAAGTTTTGTCTTAATACCCCATTGGTGCAGGGTCACACATTACCCCAGCTTCTAAAAAACCCAGTAAGGAATTGAATTCGTCTCTGGTCCATGTTTTTGTCCTTAGATGGGCCTCCCTCCCCCGGAACAGTGGAAGCAAGCAGGACTACTGGGGGCTGGGTCAGTGTGTGCCAGCTAGGCCACGATCCGTTCAGTACAGGAACCTCTCGGCCACCTTGTGTTTCACCCACTGCACCAGGTCGTATCTCCTCCAGCCACTGAGTGCCTTTCTAGGTTCCTCTTGCCCTGTGGCCCAGCCCACACAAGATGGAGGCTCCAAGGTCCATGTGGTTAGCACATGCCTGAAATTCCAGCACAAGTGGAAGCTGATGCAGGAGGATCATGTGTTTGAGGCCAGCCTGCCTGGACTCCTTAGCAAAAGTTGAAGTAAAAAACAAACAAATATAGAAACTTCACAAAATAGGGTTCTGTCTTTTTTCCCTTTAACCATACTGTTTTTCAAAATAGTCCCAGCTTTAAAGGGTCCAAGCTGAATTACTCATCTAGTCATATTTCTTGACCCAGTCACTCCATATCTTTTAACATCATCATTATTATGTGTGTACAGCTCATATGTATAAATATATATTTGTCTGTATGTACATATACATATGTGTGTGAGCATGCCACAGCACACATGTGGAGCATGTAGGGGTCAGAGGGCAACTCTCAGGAGTTGGTTCTGTCCTTCCACGGAAGGGACTTTGGTTGGTAGGCTTGCCTGGCAAGTGCTTTTATTCACTGTTCCTTCTTGCCAGCCCTATGTCTTTTAAAAACTACTTTATTATTTTTATTGTATGAGTGTATTGCCTGCATAGACATAAGTGCGCCTGTGTCACGCAATGCCCTTGGAGGTCAGAAGAGGGTGTCAGATCCCCTGGAACTGGAGTTATGGATCGTTGTTAGCTGCTATGTGGATGCTAGGAATTGAACCCCAATCCTCTGCAAAAACAGCCAGTGCTCTCAACTGCTGAGCCATCTCTCTAGCCCCAGCCTGGTCTCCATAGTGAGTTAGTTGTAGGACAGCCGGGGCTACGGGGAGACCTTGTCTCCAAAAGACCAAAAAAAAAAAAAAATCAACAGTAACTCCTAGTTGTTCTACTCGTTATGTTCACATTGCACTGTCTGTTGATCTAGATTCTGTTCACTGATCGATGCCCCAACCGATTCTCCCTTTTCTTTTGCCATGATCAAACTACTTACCTTTCTGTACTGTAAATTTTATTTATTATTCATTTTATTGGGTTTTGGGGTAGGCAGGGTCTTGCTAATGTTTTCTGAACTCCTGGACTAAAGATCTTCCCAAGGAGCAGGGATTACATGTGCGTACCGCGGTCGTCTGGCTAACATACATTTACCTAGCTGTTGCTTGTGTCCCGTCAGTCTGGTTCATTCCACCACTTCCGTTCCCCTTTCATCTTCTCCATCTAGGTAAGACATTCTGAACAGTTAATAAACAGAATGACCGGGCCCCACAAATCACACAGCAGACCAGGAAATTGAAAAGCATTTACAGAGCCGGGTGCGGTGGCTCATGACTGTAATCCTGACACTGAGGAAGCTGAGGCTGGAGAGGATCCCTTTGAGTAAGATGTCAGCCTGGACTATATAGTAATATCCTGTATCAAAAATCCCAAAGAAAGAAGGGAGGGAAAGAAAAGAGAAAAGCAAAGAAAAAAATGAAAGATGTGTTGACGTACAGGGAGCTTTTGCCTACATAAAGTCATTTAGCCCTTGGCAACAGCCTCCAGGGCTAGGTAGGTGGGCAGACAGACCACAGCAGCTCAGTGGCTGGCCTGAATTTCCAGGCAGATCTACCTGGAAGGTCCATGATCTTAGGGTCTGCAAGGACCTCCAAGGCCCCTTCCAGGCTGTAGCTGGCCATGCATCACACGGGGGTTCAGTGTCTGTCCCTGACCTAGGCCTGCCTCCTTCCCGCAGTGTGTTCCCGAATCCCAGTGCATCCCATCGCATCCCAGCGCATCCCATCGCATCCCATCATCGCATCCCAGCGCATCCCAGCGCATCCCATTGCTGCGTTTTCTTTCTCTCTCTCTCTCTCTCTCTCTCTCTCTCTCTCTCCCTCCCTCCCTCCCTCCCTCCCTCCCCCCCCCAAACCCTAGCCATGAGGATGTGGTGGCCCGAGGCACCTCCAGAGGGTGCTCCCTGTGCTTTCTCAGGTTAACTGAAGAACTAGATTCCTTTTGTCAGTCCCCTCCCCTGCCCTCTGCTCTTCCTCTCCTATATTAGGACTTCTGTAGTACTTTTCTTGCTACATAACCACAACTCAAAGGGCTGGGCAGGGTGATACCGGTGGGGAACCTTCACTCCACCCTCCTGGGCCCCCAATCCAGGAGAGGATTTAGTTTCTTCCCAGACTGGAACCCTCCAGCCCCCAGGACATTGGGTTCAGGGGCATAATGAATGGCTGACCCCCAGGCCTTTGCCCTGTGGGAAGTCACTGAAGCTTAGTTTTCATGGGAGTGCTTTCTGATTTTCAAACTTCTTTTGAGATTTTTTTGGCTTTTAATTTTTTTATGATGATTTTTTTGAGACAGGATCTTCTTGTAGCCACAGCTGTCCTAGAACTCGCTATGGAGACCAGGCTGGCCTTGAACTCACAGAGATTTACCTGCCTCTGCCTCCCGAGTGCTGGGATTAAAAGTGTGCACCATCATGCTGGCTGGCTTTTAACTTTTTTTTTTTTTTNAACTCCAGCTGTCCTGGAACTCACTATGTAAGCCAGGCTGGCCTTGAGCTCACACAGATATGCCTGTCTCTGCCTCCCAAGTGCTGGGATTAAAGGCGTACGCCACCACGCCCATCTTATATTTTTATTGATTTTTTTTTTACTGACTTTTGTTGTTTTGATTTTATGAGTCTGATTTTTAGCACAGGCTGGCCTCAAACTCACTCCTCAAACTCACTATGTAGCCTAGAATGGCTTTGAACTTCTGGTCCTTGTCGTACATGGGACTAGAAATCTGGTTTTATGTGGAGCTGAGAATGTAACCCCAGCTTCTTGTACAAAAACACTCTACCAATTGAGCTACCTCCCCAGCCTTTGATTTTTGTTTTGTTTTGTTTTGTTTTGACACAGGATCTCACTGTGCAGCCATGGCTGGCATGGAACTCCATATTTAGACCAAGCTGGTTTGAACTCACAAAGATCTGGCTGGCTCTGCCTCTGAAGTCATGCACAACCATATCCATTATGCCCTTGATGTTTTTGAAGACCAGGCTGAGTTAGAACTCAGTATCCCTCTGTCCCAGGATTAAAGATATGCCTCACCACATCCAGCCTAAGAACCTGGATTTCTTGTAAATAAGTACAGAGAAACCCCAACCAACAGAGCTTGCAAAACCCTTCTTTTTTTTCCCCTCCCCCTTCCTGATTTCATCTCCACTGCAGGGGGGCTGTGAAAAGAAAGGGATAGATGAGGAGCTGACAACATAGCTGTGGCCAGGGGCCCCATTACTGGACACTTGCTCAAGAAGGTGGATTCGTTAGCTGATTGGAGTCCAGCTCTAACTAGGCCACGGTGGTAGGTAGGAGTCCTGCAGATGAGTTTGTTCTGTTCTGTTCTGTCCAGGACTACAGACTGGATCCCAGACTCTGGCCCTCCGGCTCTTCAGTACAGGCCACAGGTCACATGATACAGCAGGCACATTCTCCCAGCATGTAATAGTGACTATTAGCTAGAGGAAGGCTGTTTTTAAGTCGAGGGGACAGCTGTTCTGTTTCTAGGGCAGCTTCCATTTTGTTTGTGGTTGTGGAGGAGGGGTGTCGAAGGAGTGGGACATGGCGTGAAGGAAACTGTTGCTTCCTTTCCAGAGAATTCCAGAAAGGTTTCATTGAGAACGAGGTATTTCAGGAGTGACAGTTGGCTCTGCCAGGATGAGGAACAGGAGAAGGAGAATTGTGCTGTGGGGCCTGGCTGACCATCTGGCCCGCATGTTTCCTGGCACGGGTGTTACCAGCAGTTCTGTGAGAGCCATTGACTCAGCTGATCAAGCCTAGATTTAAACTCACTGCAGAGATTGTGGACGTGGCTTTCACATCGGGGCTCTTTCCTGTAAGGGAGGACCAGATGGGTGGGCGCTACATGCTGCTTGATGTGTCCCTGTGACAGTCCCAGGAAGGAAGGGTCTGTGCCTCTAAAGAGGGCCCAGTTATGGTGAGACAGACTAAACCACTACTGTTCTGCTTTGGTTTTGAAGTGCAGTCAGAAGCCCGGAGCCAGAGGTGTGTGTTTGCAGGCACCCTGGCCTGTTTGCTCCCTCCTGTGATACACACTCTTGCAATGCACATCTGCTTTCAGAGGCCATATGACTATCAACGAGCCATCTCGTTCCATCCCCGGTAGGATTAGATCGAGTTGGGAGTGGACTTTGCCTGGAGCCATCTGTGAGCTGTGCAATGGTTGGGCAAGGAGATGGAATTCATCCCCAGTTCAGAAGGTTCCTCAGCCACTTTGATTCCCTGAGCCAGGCATCTAGCTGTCCTCTGACCTCCAGTCACTGTGGAGACACTACCTAGGGGGACTCTAGGCCACTGAAGCTGTGTCCTAGCCGAAGCGCTCTAGAAGGACCCCGGAGAGAAGAGACCCTTAGCGTGGGCTTCTCCTGCATGCCTTCTGAGACGGCGGCTTCTTTGGTTTCAGGTTCCTGGGAGATGGAGGTTATTTTGAGGGACAGAGTTGGGGGGAGTGAGTGAACATGCAAATGAGCTTTTCTCCACCTCTCACTTTCAAATCCTCAAACTTATGAGGTGGGCGGGGGGGCTTTCTGGACTGAAAGGTTCCATGGTAGGTTTCTAAGACTTGGCCAAGATGAGTATGGCAGCTGTTTCCGCCCTCTACACCCCGTTGCCTAGCTTCAGACAGAGCAAGATCACTGGGAATTGCTTCCTAAGACCTCACAGTACTAGGCCCAAATTTAGATAACCTGAACATGTGGGCTCAGTTAAGAATCCTGCTCAAATCACCACTCCTATTTCAAATGCTCTCAGACTTTTTGCATTGATGGCTATAAAGGGTCCATGCAGTCCTGCACAGTGCTCTGGATGCCTACCTATCCCCAAACACCCCAGGCAGGGCATGCTCACCCAGGGCCCCAAAGGCCCCATACTTATTCTGGGGCTGGCCTTTTCTCTCTGAGAAGCAGAAGCCTAGCCTGCCCAGCCCTCCCCCATCTTCTCCACAGCATTCACTTGGGATTGTTGGTCTCACTAAGGCATTTTAGGCTGCCTGCCCTGGAGGAGGAAGAGGAGGTGGAGGTGGAGGAGGAGGAGGAGGAGGAGGAGGAGGAATAATAATGGTATCTTTGGATTAGCTTCAAAATATTTCAACAAAGAACCAAAAATAAAGATGAAATGAATCCAGGAAGTTAATTGCTGAGTGTAGGTGGCAGAGCTATGGGAAGGTTCACTGTGTACNGGAGGAGGGGGAGGAGGAGGGGGAGGAGGAGGAGGAACCTATGATTGATTGATCTTGTGGCTTTCCAAGCCAGCCAGACCATGACAGCCCTTTGACACACAGAGGCTTTCACTCATATGTCACCACAGTTGGCACACCGCACACACCCAAACATGCGTTTATACCTGCAGGGTGTTTGCACACTCACAGAGAACAGATAGTGCACCCGTGTAGCTAACAATGCAAAAGTTAAACCACTGTAACCTCTGAGTTTGTATAGTTCTCCCACCTGCACTGAGTGAACGTGGCTAAATATACTGTCCCTGAAATACACCGCATAGACGCTCGCAGACCACTACCATTCTTTCATTCGTTTCTAATTTAAAAAATTTCAATTTATTTTTTGTATGTATGAGTGTTTTGCTTGCACGTACATAAAGTGCACCATGTATGTGCAGTACCTGAAAAGGCCAAATGAGGGCATCAGATCCCCAAGAACTGAAGTTACAGACTGTTATGAGTCATCACGGGGTGTTGGGATCCAAACCTGGGTCCTCTGTAAGAACGACCAGTGCTCTTAACTGTGGGGCCATCTCTCCAGCCCCCCATTTGTACTTTTACTGTTCTTTTTTATTTTTGCCTGATTTAGTTTGTGTATGTATGTGTATGGGGGGGCAGTGTGTTCATGTGGGTGGATGCATGTACACATGCTTTTGGGGGGTACAGACACAGAAGTTTCATGCTTAGACAAAGTGGGATTAGAGGAAAGTGATCATCTTTCCTCCGAGTAGTATGAGAACGTTTCCTAGGGGCAGATGGACTGGCCTGTGGGAGGGCAGGAGCTGCGGAATGCAGGCCTTGGGGCCCCTTAGGCTAGGGGAGACTGGACACAACAAATGGCCCTGCAAGGCTTTGCAGGCCACAGGGGATAGGGTCACATGCAGGGTTGGGGGTGGGGCAAAGTGGCAGGGGTGGAAGCAGAACTAGGCAGTCGTGATGGACCGTGCTAGTAGAGTCCTGTCTCCTTCATCCAAAGAGAATCTCATTATCTCATCCCTGATAGGTTGAGCTGAGATGAGTGACTTTTCTTCAGGGTTTTTGATGGCGTAGGTGGAAAGGTATGGGGGTTGGGGTGGAGACTGGGCGGGGCCAGCCCTGTGGGCTAACGGAAAGGAAGTGGGAGAGGTTTGGGTGTCTCCTGTGGAGGAGGGCGGTCATCAGAGAGGTCACCAGTGGCCCCCTCCCTCACCTCCCCCCCATTGCTCCTCTCTGAAGTTCCTCATTTCTTTCCCACTCAGGACAAGGTTTTGCCACTCTGGCACTACAGAGAGAGGGAGAGTGCGAGTGTGCCTAGGAGTTGAGATGTGCCTCTAACTTGCATGCCAGGGTGCGTGCGTACGTGCGTGCGTGAGCCTGTCTGTCTTCTTTTCTTCAGTCACTGGTGGTTGAATCAGCCTGCTTGTAATTATCTCCATACTGAAAACACATCACAAAGTTCAAAGGAACCTGAAGGGCCAAACACCCAGTACCTGGACAAGTGCAGAGGTGAAAGTGTTCCTTCCCGGTGGAGGAGCCGCTGAAGGAGCCACGCGCGGGAGGGAGGTCTGTGGAGACTAGGGTTTTGGGAGCTGGTCATGGGCTTGATCATGTTAGACACGCCTTAGGACGCTGGCCATGGAGGCGTGGAGGCCAGCAAGCAACAGGCAGCCCCAATGCCTTTTGAGCTTGGGAGGCGCCGAGGAAGAGAGACTTGTGTGGGCTGCAGCAGCCTGAGATTTCCTGGAAGAGGGGGGCTGAGCCAGCGCTGGAGAATAAGGAAGGTTCTGCCGGCCCCTCCCCCAGCCTGGGCTCGCCTCCTAAGTTCCCAGGGTGACAGTTCAGTCTTGAAACTGAAAGCAAAGCTAAACCAAGAACACGAATCCACAGACAGCGCAGGCCAGAGGCCATCGGCTAGTGGGCAGTGGGGGCAGGGTGCTGATGAGCACGGAAAGCATGTGACCTACCTGCTCCTCTGCCTTCAAGCTGTCTGAAGGCATGGCTCAATCTGAAGGTCCATGGTCCTTTCCTGGAGAGCAGGATCAGGCCACCACTAGCCCTCATACTCCCCACTCTAAGTGAGACATCTCTTCCTCTGTACACTGCCTCCCCAGAGCCAGCTGGCTGCCACTCTTAAGGTAAACTGAGCCCCGGAGCACACCCCTGTGTGTTTCCTGTGTCCTCTGACACCCACACCCATGCAGGTCTTTGCCAAGCTAAGAGAGTTAAAGGGATTCTTCTTGCTGTTGCCTCCATGCCTGGCCAAGCCCCTCTCTGCAAGCTCTCTGCTGACAGTCTATCTGGTCACAGCCAGTTCCCTGGGGTTTACCAGCTGCCTAGCCACAGAGCTCAAGAAAGGTGACTTCCTCAGACTCTCTATTCCTGTCTTCTCCTTAGGTCACTGCTGTGGTTGGTACAGTGCAGCATGCAGCTCTGAGCCTGATCTAGAGCACCACCTTCTGCAGTTCTGGATAGCCTCTGCTGTGGCTTGGAGACCACTCTGGATCCTAAGGCGTCTGAACATCTCTGCATCGAGAAACCCACCGAAGTTCTGAATGTTGGGGAGGAATCTGGCATTATAATGCAGCCTAGTGATCTGGTTTTTGAATTCCAAAGTAACGGGATGGATGATATCCACCAGGTATGGCCCCCAAGAGTAAAACACAGTTAGTTAACACAGGTGGCCAGGGAGACACAGACACATAAGCAGCCAGCCTGTGAGCCCAGAGACTTGACACTTAACTAGTGAGCAAATACTGGCCCTACTTGACAGCCAGGCTGGGGACCAGCTATACCTTTCTAGGACCATCGGATGGATGGAGACTTAGGGAGCTGGTTGGCCATATGCCTTTATATGGCATGTGCAGTCATTGGGCTGGCCAGGTAACTGCTAGAATCAGCTGAGCTATCAGCGAACTGGCAACGGGACGGAAGGCACGTGTACCTACTGATTATTGTGTAGGTCTTCTACTTCCTTTCAGCCCCAGTGTTGCAGTGAGAAATTGCTGAGACAACCACATAGCAAGGAAGACACCTCCAGCTGGAATTACAGTATGGAATTGTAGTGCTAGCATCTTTAGAATCATGGCTAGAGTCCAGCTGATGGACTCACACAAACGGTCTTTGCAGCCTGAGGATTCAGGACGTGCAGTAAGTGGAGTTTGGGAGCAGGAGGAAGTCGGAAAATAGAATAGCATTGTGGCACTCGGGCCCTCCTTGTGATGGATGGAGGCTGGGAGGGCACATTTTCCATGCTCCTTGATGGACCACTACCTTCTCTGCTTCTTTCACAAAATGGAGAAAGATGGGGCAGCCAGGCATGACGGAAGGAATGGAAGAGCAGAAACCAAGAATACTGGGTTGTAAGCAGGGTATGGTGGCACATGCCTTTAGTTCCCTGCCTCTGCCTCTCAAGTGCTGAGATTAAAGCACACCACCTGGCCTAGCACAGTTCTTAGCTGCCATGTGGATGATGGGAATCGAACCCGGGTCCTCTGCAAGAGCAGTCAGTACTCTTAACCACTGAACCATCTCTCCAGCCCCCAGAATACTGTTTTTTTTTTTTGTCTTTTCAAGACAAGGTCTCCCTGCAGCCCCAGCTGTCCTGGAACTCACTCTGTAGACCAGGCTGGCCTTGAACTCACAAAGATCCACCTGCCTCTACCTCCCAAGTTCTAGGATTAAAGGAGTGTGCCACAACGCCCCGAGATATTAATGTCAAGACTGTTATCTGGAAATTCGATTATATCTAGCATGATAGCTCATTATACCGCGGATACACAAGAGGAATACCGTCTGGTGATAAATCTAAGGTTATACTAACCATCGATTGTCCTACTTGTGGTGCGCATGCCTCAACACTAAATTTAATACATCCTCAATATTAGGTGGAGTTTTTGGGAGCAGGAGGAAGTCGGAAAATAGAATAGCATTGTGGCACTCGGGCCCTCCTTGTGATGGATGGAGGCTGGGAGGGCACATTTTCCATGCTCCTTGATGGACCACTACCTTCTCTGCTTCTTTCACAAAATGGAGAAAGATGGGGCAGCCAGGCATGACGGAAGGAATGGAAGAGCAGAAACCAAGAATACTGGGTTGTAAGCAGGGTATGGTGGGTGGTGGTGGTTTGTTTTTTTTTTTGCAACATGTTCCCTTCACTATTCATTCCCTTTCTTCTTCATTTTCATACTTTCTTCTTTTTTCCTTCTTGGACCATCGTCCTTCCTCCTTTTTCGTGCTGAGATTAAAGCACACCACCTGGCCTAGCACACGTTTCTTAGCTGCCATGTGGACTGAATGGGAATCGAACCCGGGCAGTCCCTGACGGGCAAGAGCACATCGTCAGTACTCTTATTTACCACTGAACTCATGCCTCTCCAGCCCCCAGAATACTGTTTTTCTTTTTTTTTTGTCTTTCAAGACAAAAGGTCTCCCTCAGCCCCAGCCTGTCCTGGAAACTCACTATTGTAGGACCAGGCTGGCCTGAACTCACAAAGATCCACCTGCCTGCTGACCTCCCAGTTTCTAGATAAAGGGAGTGTGTCCACAACGCCCGAGGACTACGTTTTTTTTCTTTTTTTTTATTTTTTTTTTTTTTATTTTTTTATTGATGCTTTGTCATTTCATACATCATTTTTCAATTCAGTGCAGGCATATCTCCCCTTCCTTCCCCCCACCCCCACCCTTCCCACTGAATCGACACATTTCTGCCATGACTGTCCGCATATCTCTTGCAGTTTTTTTTCCCATTTTTTAGCTATAAGTGATAATCCCATGCAGTACAAGATCCTTCATGTAAAACCAATTGCAGCTGTTGTGCCCAAACCCCCACAGCCCCACCTTCAAGCGGGAGTGAGGGGTTGTATGTTCAATCAGGTTAATTCAAATGAGAGGTCCAGACTACATTGCTGTAGTTTTTATCTCAGTTTGGGCACCGTGTCACCTGGCCAAGTCCTATCCCCACCCTACCCTTAACATCTCCCAGTCTTTCCGTTTTTGATTACCTCCAAAAGCTTCTCAGCAAGAAGTCTGAGCTTTCCTAACCACATGGAATAGAAACTGTCTCTGGGCCCTGCCGGGCTTCCCTCTAGTGGGCCTTGAGCGCATTGGGGACTTTCTGTTCAGCTGGTCTTTTTTTTTTTTTTTTTTTTTTTTTTTNTTTTTTTGTTTGGTCTTTTTGAGACAGGGTTTCCCTGTAGCCTCAGCTGTCCTGGAACTCACTCTGTAGACCAGGCTGGTCTTGAACTCACAAAGATCCGCCTGCCTCTGCCTCCCAAGTGCTAGGATTAAAGGCGTGCGCCACCACACCCAGTTCCCGATCAACCCTGTGAGACTATGGGGTACATAGTCTCACAGAAGACATCCAATAAGAAGGGAAGAAAAACCTGCATTCTCACAGCCATTTGACACCTTTTACTTGTTTCCAGTCCTCTCAGGACCTCATTCTTCATACTTCCAACCATTCCCTCACCCATAGCACACAGCCTTTCTCCTACAGAGGACAAAAAGCCAAGGCCGCTCTGTTTCCTTCTCTTCTTCCTTTTGTCTGTAACGTCCTCTATTCTTATTTCTTTCCCATTGGCCTAAGGAAAAGGAAGTACCTGCCTTCCTCCCCAGGGTAACTCGTACACTGTCACCCAATCTATTCTCTAACCTTAAAAGAAACTGTTCTATAAGCAGTCAGTTAGCCAACACTCGGGAGGCAGAGGCAGGCAGATCTCTGTGAGATCGAAGCCAACTAGGTCTGCATAGCAAGTTCCAGGCCAGTTGGGACTACAGGAAGACCCTGCCTCAGAAAAAGAAAACCGCGTCCTCCTCCTGCCTGTCTACTGCAGAATGCCAACTCTGAGCTTCCCCCATAAAGCTAGTCTCCACTCTCCACTACTTTCTCAGCCCTTTACTCTTCATAGGAAACAGTTTTTGCTGTAAAATGTCAAGAATACAAAAAATTATGTTATCCAGAAAAAAGAAAGAGAAAGAAAGAAAGAAAAGAAAAGAAAAGAAAGAAAGAAAGAAAGAAAGAAAGAAAGAAAGAAAGAAAGAAAGAAAGAGCGAGCTTATGTACTCAACCACCCAGGTCAAGAAGCAAAACATTGGTTTCGTAGAAGCCTTGGATACCTAATGATAACTTAGTATATGCTAGTTATTACAGTAAATATATTATGTATGCTGATCTGTTTAAATAATCCATGGGGTCCATAATCTAAGGAACCCATTTTTTTTTTTGGTTTTTTGGTCTTTTTGAGACAGGGTCTCTCTTTAGTCCCAGCTGGCCTGGAGCTCACTATATAGACCAGGCTGGCCTTGAACTCACAGACATCTGCCTGCCTCTGCCTCCCAAGTGCTAGGCGTGCACCACCACACTGGCTAACCCAGTTTTATAAGGGAGGAAACAGGAAATCGATACACAGAAATGTTAGCAGTCTGGTTCTAGATCAGCACAATCCAACACAATATTCTGGAATTAAACATTCTGTAGGCTGGAATTAAACATTCTGTAGGCTGGAATTAAACATTCTGGAGGCTCAGGGCCTAAGGGCACCGGCTGCTCTTGCAGAGGACCCAGGCTCAGTTTCCACACTCACATGGTAGCTAACTCTTCTTACAGACTCAGCCCTGATCCCAGACCATGGATGAATCCAATAAACTAAAAATGAAAAAACAAATTTTTTTAAATGCTTGACCAGAGTCAAGCAGAGGCAGTACGTGCATTTACTCCGTGCACTAAGTTTGAAGTCTACATAGCAGGCTCCAGGCCAAGGCTCTGAGACCCTGTGTAAAAAAAAAATGCTTGCCCAGCCTGGTGCTACAGCTCAGTGGTGCCTTGTGTTCAATCCCCCGTGCTGCACAACACAAAATATTTAGCTGAGTGCATGTTCTACAGTGCTAAGCTATCTCCATTACTCTAGATCCTACTTAAAGCACCAGGTAGGGGCCCAGTGAGATGACTTACTGGGCAAAGGCACTTGAATCCCCAGGCCCCATATGGAGAAAAACAGACTCAACAATTGTCCTCTCTCTCTCTCTCTTTCTCTCTCTCTCTCTCTCTCTCTCTCTCTCACACACACACACACACACACACACACACACACGCACACACTTACACGCATATCATGGCATGCTCTGCCCCATGCAATTAAAAAAATCGCTTAATGATGTTAGCCTGAGCATCTGGTAAGGTGGGCTTCCTGGAAGAGGTGGATGGACCTTGACTCTGATCTCTATCTTCTCCGTAGCTGGAAGACCCTTCAGTGTTCCCAGCCGTGATTGTGGAGCATCTTCCCTATCCTGAATTAGTGCATCTGTGCTCAGGACTGGAACTCGATGAGGTCCACAACACAATGATAAGAGACAAGACCTTGTGCATGAGTCAGGATCAGGTCCTAGAGGGAAGCTTTTTGGTGGCAGGTCTGTTTCCTTTCTGGTCAGGGAAGGTATATGGTAGAGAAAGGGCTTCTGCCTTCAGGGACTAGCAGCCTATAATGGCTGCTCGTAATTCCATATGAAATGGGCAAGGCCCTCCTAAAACCGACAGGAGGGAACCATCTTAGTCCATCCATGAACTCCTCAGATGGGGGTAGCACAAGAATGGAGAGCAGCCGATAGGGTGGGGGAACTCTGTGGCCCTGGCTCAGGTGCCCTGGACAGCCCCAGTTCTTCTACTTTGAACCACTCTTATAGATTGGGCTGGCCCTGATTCTAACTGTACTGAGAGCTCATGAAACTCCCCTTCTTCTCCCACCCTATGGAACCTCAAACCAGATGATGAGACCAAGTCACAGAACGTACCGTCTGCGGAAGTTGTGCTCAATTTAGAATCTCCCGACAATATCCTGGATGAGAAGCAACTCTGTAAGTTTGAACTCCAGTGCCTGAATTCAAGGAGACAAAATCCCCTTTCAAATAGCACATCCATGTGTGGGAGTCTCGAGTACATATGGTATACTTAGGTACCCACACTCATCAGTATACTTCCAAAGACACTCAAACTGGAGTTGGCAGGAAAGAGGCAAGAAGGCACTAGACACAAGGAGAAGATAGCTGGGAAAACTTTGGTGATATTTCTCCAATTTTTAAATTGTGGGAAAATACACATAAATGCATGGCCTTAGCCATTTTGAAGCTATAGTTCAGTAGTGGCAAGGAATTTCACATGGTTGGGTCACAATCACCACCGTTTCTAGTGCCCTTTCCGTCTTAGATACCTAAAGAGTCTCCACTAAACTCCCCAGTTCCCTCCCCCAGCCCCCTGTGTCATCTGTATGAATGTGTCTATACTCATGGGTGGAAGCATGCAGTACTGGTCTGCTTGTTACCGGTTTCTTTCACTTAGAATTGGGTCCTTGAATTTAGTCCATGTTGTGCCACATCAGAATCACTTTCGGTTTTAGTTTTGTTTTTTTTTTTTTAATTTAAAAAATTGGGGCTGGAGAGATGGGTCAGCAGTTAAGAGCACTGGATGCTCTTTGGTTTTTTTTTTGTTGTTGTTGTTTTGTTTTGTTTGTTTGTTTGTTTGTTTGTTTTTTGGTCTTTTTGAGACAGGGTCTCCCTGGAGACCCAGCTGTCCTGGAATTCGCTCTGTAGACCAGGCTGGCCTTGAACTCACAAAGATCCGCCGCCTCTGCCTCCCAAGTGCTAGGATTAAAGGCGTGCGCCACCATGCCTGGCTGCACTGGTTGCTCTTATAGAGGCCTCAGGTTTGGTTCCCAGCACTCACATGATGGCTAAAGGATCCATAACTCCAGTTCCAAATTTTATGCACGTGATGCACTTACCTACATGCAGGCCGAGCACTCATACATATAAAATAAATAAAATATTTTAAAATAATTTGGTTGTGCCTAGAGTGGTGGTGCACGCCTTTAATCCTAGCACTGGGGAGGTAGAGGTGGGCAGATCTCTGTGAGTTCGAGGCCAGCCTGGTCTACATAAAGAGTTCCAGGCCAGCTGGGGCTACAGGGAGACCCTGTCTCAAAAAGACCAAAAAAGTATTTTAGTTGTGTTTTATATGTATGAGTGTATTGCCTGCATGTATGTGCAGTGCCCATGGATGCCAGAAGAGGGAGTTGGATCCCCTGGAACTGGAGTTACAGATGGTTGTAAGCTTCCATGTGGGTGCTAGACATTGAACCCAGGTCCTCTGCAAGAGTAACAAGTGCTCTTAATCCTTGAGCAATCTCTTCAGCCCCAAGAATGTGATTTAAAAAAACAAAAACAAAACAAAAAAACCCAAAGACAGTGGGCATCTCCCATGTCCCAATCTTTTTAATTTTTATTTATTTCTTTAGGTCTTTTTGAGACAGGGTCTCCCTGTAGCCCCAGCTGTCCTGGAACTCACTCTGTAGACCAGGCTGGCCTTGAACTCACAGAGTTCTGCCTGCTTCTGCCTCCCTAGTGCTGGGATTAAAGACTTCCACCACCACGCCTGGCTATTTATTTTTATTTTATAGCTTTTTGTTTTGTTTTTGAGATAGGCTCTCCCTATAGCCCCACGTGACTGGGAACATGCTATGTAGACCAGGCTGGTCCCAAACTCACAGAGATCCGCCTGCCTCTGCCTCTGCCTCTGCCTCTGCCTCTGCCTCTGCCTCTGCCTCTGCCTCTGCCTCTGCCTCTGCCTCCTGAGTGCTGGAATTAAAGGTGTGTGCCACAACACCTGGCTATGAGTGAATGTTTTGCCTGCTTGTATGTAAATACACTAAGTGTGTGCAGTGCCTGTAGAGGTCACAAGAGGGCGCTGTATCCTTTGGAACTAGGGTTTAGGGATGGTTGTGTGCTGCCATGTTCTGGGAACCGAATCCAGATCCTCTGCAAGAACAGACAGAAGTTTTTTTTTTTTACCGCTGTGCTATTTCTCCAGCCAAAGAATTTTTCCTTTTTCACTTCCTGTTTTTAATTTTTTATTATAGTTCTTATTTAGAGTGTGTGTGTGTGTGTGTGTGTGTGTGTGTGTGTGTGTGTACACATGTGCCACAGCAAGGGCGTAGAGTTCAGATGACAGCTTTCTAGAGTTGGTTCTCTCCTTCAGATGGGTTCTGGGGATCAAACTCAGGTCGTCAGACTTGCAGCAAGTGCCTTTCCCTCCTGAGCCATCTCATCAGCCCCCTCCCTGTCCCCATCACTTGCTGGTGTTCTGTGGCCCTTCGTTTCCTAGAAGGCCCCCAGGGCAGTTCCTGCCGTGTCCTTCCCAGCAGGTGCTCTAACATCACAGGACAGTGCCCCTCAGTTGCCCTTGCCCAAAGGGGTTCTATGAAATAGGAAGGGAAAGAAAAATCCCTGAGGTTAAAAAGGTAAGAGATGGTTCTCCTTTCCTCTCACTAATATTCAGCCAGGACTCAACAAATATTGACCGAGTGCCAACATGTACCAGTGTTGCTCTGTGACCATGGCACATGACTATTTCTTAGTTTTCTTATCGGGAAAGCAGTCATATTGGGCCTTAGTCATGTGTAAGGTCCTTTTGAGTTATCAGATGAGTGAATGACTAAATCATTTGTGTCCTTTACCCCTAACATAGCCTAGGCCTTTCCCACCAGCAGCGGTGGGTGATAAAAATGTAGCCATTGTGATGGGAACAGCTTACACCTATAGCTCTGCAGATGTCCCTGTCTTCCCCGCCCGCAAGACCCCTGAGGCAGTTTCAGGGGTACTCTATGTCTAGGGCTTCGGGGAGTAGCATCCCACCCTCCACAGGTGCTCACAATTGCACTGCAGCCAGAGCACTGGAGACGAGATTCGGGCTCCAGGCCCCCCCATCACAAGCTTTCTTTTTACAGTCAGCCCATCCGAACTACTTCCAGACTCGGACTCTGTGCGTGGCATCCATGAGCCCAACTTCTTGTTTCCTGGGTCGGAATCTGATCTTCTGAATGACGCAGATGACCCTATTGACCATGAGAATGTCCCAGAGGAGAAGGTCTCTACAGAAGAAAGTCCTAAGAAGATTGTAAGGTCAAGGAAGAGAAGTAAGGAGGCGAGAGACTGTATGTATGCTTTCAACGGGGAGTCAACCTCAGGGGTTGGGGAGACCCAGAGACCCCAACGATTCAGTGCTTTGAGCCTCTTGGCCTCATTAGATGTCCTGCCTGCAGCTTGCCTAGCACACGCATAAGCTTCTTTGTGATGCCAGCAGTCCCAGTGGGCTGGCTCCTAGGCTGGGTTGGGTGTTGGGCTGCCAGGCTAGTCTTGGCTAGTCCCTGGATTTCTGGGGCCTCCGTCTATAAAAATGAGTCATATCATATGCTTATCTCCCTTCTGTGGAGCTTATGAAACAAGCCATCTTTGTGAGGACTTTGGGCTTTCCCAAGGCCCAGTGTTATTGATTTACTTGGGGGATGGCTGCTTAATACTGCCTTGTCAGTATGTCTACTCAAATCTCCACGCCACACTGGCCTGCACCACAATAACACATTTAGCTTTTCTGTCATTTCCAGTTAGGTCAGGAACTTCTGGCCTAACTGGTGTTGGAAACACCTCATTTACAAAGCTCGCATTTCCCCAAGTGGTAGTTTTGTTGTGGAGTTACGTTTAGAGACAGAAAGTTACGTTTAGAGACAAGGCCTGTGGCTGTGGAGAATGATGTGGCCTTCATCCTTGGTGACCTGGCTTCCCATGGTTGGGCCCGTGACACCCAACCTGCTGGGTTCACCTTGCTCTTGGCGTCCTCCTCAACCCACTTTTCCTCATAGTCCGCAAGAGCAGGGGCAACCGAAGTAGCTCGCCTGTCACTGACCTCAGCATGCCCATACGGAAGAAATCCAGGGATGGCAAAGGTATGGCAGAGGCTCAGATGAGGTGGGCAGGGTGCCCCTTAATGTGGCAACAAGCAGCTGGAGCTGCCCCTCACTGCCCATGCACCTGCAGGCAGCACCATTTATCTGTGGGAGTTCCTGCTGGCCCTTCTGCAAGACAGAAACACCTGTCCTAAGTACATCAAGTGGACCCAGCGAGAGAAAGGGATCTTCAAGTTGGTCGACTCGAAGGCTGTGTCGAAACTGTGGGGGAAGCAGAAAAACAAGCCGGACATGAACTACGAGACCATGGGACGGGCCCTCCGGTAAGAGCTGCTGGGACGTGGAATCCCTGTCCTGGAGCAGTCCCCAAGCTCTTCCTGTGCCCAAGGAGGCTCTCGACTTGAAGAAGAGCCCAAGCAGTCCCTTTAGGGCACAGATCTCCTGTCTCTTCCCATTGCTTCCCCACCCCTCCTCTGAGAGGAAAACTTCCCTTCCTTGTACCTCTCTGTATTGAAAGGGCACCTTAGCTCCATGTCCCTCAATCCTTAAGAAGAGTTTTTTCTTCACTTTGCAGAAGCCAGAGATGGCCTTGCCTTGCCCCAGTTGGTCTTTGAGGCCAGGGGACTGTTAGACCTCTACCATTCGTCCCTTCACCCACCCTTCTACCTTTCATTCACTCTGTGTCCTCAGCCCCAAAGAAGGAAGGCTCTTGTTACTGAAGAGCTCTTTTTTGTACATCCTTTAATTTGCAGAAACTTCAGAAATGTTATCAAATGCCTTCCATGTCCAAGAGTTGGCCATTCACCTTTCCTTGCTCCTTGGATACCAATACCCAGCATCCTTTGCTCTCATGCTCACCCTTACCTGGACAGTAGCATGATGGACAGATGGTGGAGGGAGAGGGCGTCCCCAGTCACTCCCCTTCTTGTTCCCCAGGTACTACTACCAAAGAGGAATCCTCTCGAAAGTGGAGGGCCAGAGGCTGGTTTACCAGTTTAAGGAGATGCCTAAGGACTTGATCGTGATTGAAGATGAGGAAGAGAGTACCGAAGCCCCAGCAGCTTCCTCTCTGGCCTCCGCTTCCTCTTCCACCAGCACCACCCGACGAGCTGGCTCTAGGGTCGTATCCAAAGGTTCCTCCCAAGACAAGGGTAACCGTTCCTGGCAGAAGCCACAAGTTCAATACACTGGTCTCCAGCCATCTGCCAGTCTGGAGTTAGGACAGTCTCTGGATGAGGAGGTCCCTACTACCTCCACTATGCTCATCTCTCTGCCACAGAGCCAGGCCAAGCTCACCAAAGCTGTGAGGTAAGGGCACCAAAGTAATTAGAGTCTTCCCTTAGTGTCCCTCATGCTGGGGAAGGGGTTAGTTGTCAATTACTTGTCTCCAGTTTTGTGGGATCCTTATAGAACCCCCTTGGAAGCAAGTATGGCTAGAGAGATGGCTCAGTGGTCAAGAGAGGAGAGGTGGGGCTGGAGAGAGGCTTGGTGGTCAAGAGGAGAGGTGGGGATGGAGAGAGGCTTGGTGGTCAAGAGGAGAGGTGGGGATGGAGAGAGGCTCAGTGGTCAAGAGGAGAGGTGGGGATGGAGAGATGGCTTGGTGCTCAAAAGAGGAGAGGTGGGGCTAGAGAGATGGCTTGGTAGTCAAGAGAGGAGAGGTGGGGCTGGAGAGAGGCTCGGTGGTCAAGAGGAGAGGTGGGGATGGAGAGATGGCTTGGTGGTCAAAAGAGGAGAGGTGGAGCTAGAGAGATGGCTTGGTGGTCAACAGAGGAGAGGTGGGGCTGGAGAGATGGCTCGGTGGCCGAGAGAGGAGAGGTGGGGCTGGAGAGATGGCTTGGTGGTCAACAGAGGAGAGGTGGGGCTGGAGAGATGGCTCAGTGGCCGAGAGAGGAGAGGTGGGGCTGGAGAGATGGCTTGGTGGTCAACAGAGGAGAGGTGGGGCTGGAGAGATGGCTCGATGGTTAAGAGCATGTACTGTTCTTGCAGAGGTCCAGAGTTCGGTTCCACGTTGGCGGCTCACAACCGCATGTAACTCCAGCTCCAGGGGATCTGACACCCTCTTCTGGACTCCGAGGGGAACTGCACTCACATGTGCACATACCCCCACACAGACACACAGACTTGCACATAATTAAAAAATAAAAATAATCTTTTTAAAAAGAGAAAGAGGAAAGGTGACTTTCCTGAAGTCACATTCCAGAGTAACCCAAAGCCATCACTCTTTTGGGGGAGGGACATCTGTTACATCAGTGTCCCCAGGAGGTATTTCATCTGGCCCCATCCCACCAGGCCTCTTCCACTCTACAACAGAGTTTGTTGCAGCCATAACACTCTGCCTTCCAGGCCTCTTGGCAAGCACTTACTACTTCTCTTAGACGCTAAGGGGCCTTCAGTTTGCCCTGAAAATGTTGGACTTTGGAGCCAGGCGTAGTGGCGCACACCTTTAATCCCAGCACTTGGGAGGCAGAAGCAGGAGGATCTCTGTGAGTTCAAGGCCAGCCTGGTCTACATATCAAGTTTCAGGCCAGCTGGGGCTACAGGGAGACCCTGTCTCAAAATAATAATAACAATAATAATAATGATAGTAGCAATAAAAATGAGAAAAAGATTGGAGTATGGGTCATGTGTACACCTCCTGCTGTTGTATTTGTGTGGGTCCTGGGACTCCTCCTTAGACGCGGGGAGGCAGTACAGTGGGATGATGTGCTCTGGGCTTCACAGGGCCTACCCACACGTACAAGTCTCTTCTCCAGTCTTGACAAGTTCTGTGGGTGGTGTGCCTCAGTTTCTTTGAACTGTAAATTAGATTATTCTTATGTGGTTAATGGGCTCTGGGGGAGGCTGGAGTGTCAGATATCTAGAATGATCTGATGTGTACAAATTAGTAAATGTTAGCTAGAGCAGTAAGGACACAAACCGTTGCAGCTTCATTCCTCTTATGCCCTCCTTCCTTGCCACTTAGGATGCCTCCTGCTTTAACCAGCTCTGTTTTCTGTCTCTTCTCAGTACATCTTCAGTGCCCAGTAACATCCACGTAGGAGTGGCCCCTATGGGGCGGGGCTCCACTGTCACCCTGCAGACCATCCCGCTGACCACGGTGCTGACCAATGGGCCTGCTGCCAGTACTACTGCTCCCACTCAGCTCGTTCTCCAGAGTGTTCCGCAGGTGTCAACATTCAGGGAGACCTTCACTCTGCAGGCCTCCTTCCCCCTGAACACCACTTTGCAAGAGAACCACCAGGTGGCAGCCCCAGGTGCCCCCTTGATCCTCAGTGGTCTCCCCCAACTTCTGGCTGGGACCAACCACCCGAACAACCTGGTGCCATCCCAGGTCGTAGGCGCTGGGTCGGCAGGGCGCAGCACTCAGCCCCCGGGAACTGTCATTGCTGCCTTTATCAGGACTGCCGCCCCTACATCAGTGCCCAAGGTGAACGAGGTGCCCTTGAGGCCCTCCTCCCGCATTCAGAGTGTGGTGAATGCGCCCCCTTCAGAGGCGATAGTGGTTCGCGAGGAGACCCTGAGGGAGATCCTAAGAGACCAGGCTCAGCTTCACCCACTTCCAAGCCACCTGCTTTCCAGGGGCTCCCACAATCCGAGCCTTCCAGGGAGCCAGGCCATTTCTCCCCCCAGCTGTCCCACTGTTGGGCTAACCCCAGTGGCTGAACTGGAGCTCTCGTCAGGTTTAGGGTCCCTGTCTAGTGTGACCACATCTGGCAGCCTGCTGGCCAGATCCTCAACCCCGGTTTCTTTTCCCCCGTTCAACCCCACTTCCCTCATTAAGATGAAGCCCAATGAGAAGTAAACGGGGGGCTCAGAAAGAAGTCTGACCTAACAGGCAGCATTTTCGAGTGGATTTTAGTAGCACGCATGCCTTGATCTTTACTAGGATCTGATACGTTGGAGCACCAGTCCCCCGGCCTTGTCTGACATCACTGTGATCAAACTGCCTAGCTCAAGTACCCCTGATGTCAGACCATGGCCTTCAGGAGCAGCAGGGGATAGGCTCTGGGCATGATAATGGGCTGGCTTGGTGACGGAGGGAAAACCCTGAGCCAGGAGATACCTTGTGTTCAAGGCTGGTGAGGGGGGCTTTGTGAGAAGGGTGAGGCCTGGTTAGACTTTTGTTATCTATATTCCTTACACAGGGAACTCTGCATCCCATATGTGAATATCTGTATATATGTTTGTGTGTTCTTGCTGATTGGTGTGAGGACTGGGATGTAGCTGTGACATCTCAGTGAGTGTGTGTGTGTGTGTGTGTGTGTGTGTGTGTCCCTAGGTCAGCCATAGATATGGGACAATTTTTCAGAGAAAGCACTCTGATTTACTTTGTACAAGTCACAATGCCATTTCTCTGAGACTACAAGGTACACCAACAGGTTTGGATGTGCCCAGTCTTGAGAGATGTCCTCGGAGTTGCAAAGCTGCATTGGGTGCGCATTTGGGAAGACACTGCTAAGACACAGGAAGGCCGAGTAGGCTAAAACCATGAAGGGAAGAGCACTCAGTCCTGGGAGCACCCCCCACCGGCTCATTCCCTGCCATAGTCACTTTGCCTTAGGCTGAAACCTAGAGGATTTTGCTGGTTTATGGGGCTGAGCACTTCTCTTAGAGTTAGCCCCAGTTACAAAGTCCCTAGCCCAGCCTGAGTTGATTGAATGTTTATAGCTAGAATTTGGGGCTGGGCTGTTTGTGAAAGATCAGCCCTATGCCAGACAATAGCCCTTTATTTTTATTTTTATTTTTATTTTTTTCATTTTTTTGGCACACTGCTATCCACATCCTAGCCCAGGTTCCGTCTTCATTAGTTTTGCTCTGAGATGCCCCCGCTGTCAGGAGTTCTGAGGCCTGTTTGTGCATGTGTGCGTGTGTGCACACGCCGACTGCGTGCTCCTTGCTGTCTGTCCCACCAGCTCACTCTCGCGGCTACGGAGGACCTCAGGTGATCACTGCTTCTCCACTCCAACTGTTGCCTCTAACTTAATTCTTTCTTAACCAAGAAAACGGGCCAGCATACATGAGCTCCGGATTCTGCTCGTGTCTGCACATGGCTTCCGCCTTTCCTCTTTTCTGTTTCTGCAAAGGATCCACCTAATCTCTCTTAAAATCCGCCTCTCAGCTGAAGGCCTCCATACTTCACTGTGTTCCTTCCTTAAATCTGCTTATCTCCTGGCAGATTTCAGGGAAGTGCTTACAGATGTTGGATTCAGAAGCAACTCTACCCTCTGGTGAATTTGGTTAATGTGAATCAGTGCCTCAGGACCTTTGCTACGTCCTCTGTGCCAAAGCACCCATTTGACCTAACTACCTCCCTAGCTGCTCTTTCCTGTTAGGATCATCATCTTCTCCCACTGTTCTCTCCTCCCCGTGGGGAGGAGCCATCCGTGGCTGTGCAGGTGCATTTATATATTTCCAGGAATTGGCATTGAAATGTCTTTTCCGATAAAAATCAGATTATTATGACAGACTCTTGATGGTTGGAAGTAAGCATCTTGAGAAAAGGTTACTGTTGTTCTTGTTGCTGCTGCTGTTGTTTTTGTTATTTTGAGATAGTGTCTCATATAGTCTAGGTTGACCATGAGCTCGCTGTGTAGCTGAGGATGAACTTGAAATTCTGGTCCTGCTGTTCCCACCTCCTGAGTACCAGGATTATAAGTGTGCATCACCATGCCTAGTGTGTGGTACTGGGAATCGAATCCAGGATTTCGTACAGGCCAGGCAAACACTACCAACTGAGCTGGACCATTTTAATGTGCAAAAAGGCACAGTGTGGGTTGGAGTAGCCCTGCATCAACTGAAGTCTATAATTTCTGTGCATAATCCCCAACTGCAAAGAAATAAACGATGCTAAGGTTATCAAGACTCTGTAAATCAGTCTTCTCCATGGTTCTCAGCCCTTGTGAGCCCATGCTCCCTGGCCCCTTCTAGCCCTATGTCCTTTCTCTGTGGGGGTTCCTTGTCATCTCTTAAATGCAGGTGTTCTCCAAAGGTCTCAGCATTGTGGGCCAGCTCTTTCAGATGCATCTTAAAACCAGGGCCCGCTTTTCTTCTAAGTCCCTGGCTCTAGTGACCTGCAAGATATTTCCACATAAACATCTGTTGGCCCCTATAACAAATGTGAATTTTAAGTTATCTCTCTAGCCACAGTAAGAAAGCAGAAGTCCATCACAACCTGACTATTTCTGTTCATAAGGCACCATTTCCTTCTTGGCTGGAAACCTCAGATCTACTTGGTGGCTGCTGGCACTTGACTGCGTCTCTCTTGCCCATCTGACATCTAGCCCATCTTGGCCCACCCCCACAGCCTCCAGCCTGGCTCATGCTATTTAGCTTCTGCCCTTGGTGCCTCTCAAGTTCCAAGTCACTGATTTTGTCCCTCTATTAAAGAGCCTTCAGGGAGTCCCGCAGGTAGGGACGGACTACACTTAAAATACTCATCCACCAATCTTTTCTACAGGCCTAGGTTTAACTCTTTAGTTCTTGAATCAGGGAGCAGCGGGGGGGGGGGGCACTGCAGGAATGGGGGAGCATCTGGAGAGCTCAGGGAAGTAACTGCAGAAAGATTTGAAGTTTGGTATCAGCCCTACCTGGAAAGAAATCACCCAGTCCATAGCCTTTTACTTTGGGGGCCACTCACTCTCTTCTCCATGTCAGGGTGCTCAAAAAGTATTTGCTGGCCATTAAACACGCCTTTGCTGGAAATTCCCGTCTGTGTTTTAGCTTTACTGGGCTCTTACTCACTTCCTACTAATGTCTAAACATTGTGTCTGTCCTTCCAGTCTTAATCCATGCAAGTAGCCAATTCTTAAGTTGAATTCTTTATTTCCACTCCATGGGCAATGGGTTATAAACAGCTATCTGTTACTTAAAATTTTCAGTGGCCGGGCGTGATGCACGCCTTTAAACCAAGCAGAGGCAAGAGGATGTGTGAGTTCAAGGCCAGCTGGGGCTAAAGGGAGACCAAAAAAAAAAAATCTTTCAGTGATCTGGACTTAGTCTCCGGAGTGTTACCCACCTAGGGGCAGGGGCCACTGTAGCATTACCCACCAAGGGGCAGGGGCCACCCACAGGACTCTGCACACTAGAAAGCAGATGAGCATCAATGAATAGTTACTGATTGATCTGTTGAGGATGGAGACCAAACCTTGAGGTAGCTGACCTCTGTCCTCTATCTGCATAGGGGCTAACCCCAAGTACTTCTCTGCCCAGGGCTTGGCCTCCCTGGCTCAGGGCCCTCACGGTACACCCAGACCCTCTTTTTAAAGCATAAGATTTGTTACTTTGAATATCCTATGCCCCTAAAAAAACACCCCTGTCCCACTAAAGAAACACCCCTGTCCCATTTCTTTCCCACTCAGTGTTAAACTAGCTAATGGGTTAACTAACCGATGCTGGTAGAGTTATGGGGAGGGTCAGAGACCTCAGGAGACGGATTTACTTTAACCAGAGTCAGATGGCAGCAACATCCCTGCTTTTGTGATGGTCTGATGGAGTCAGGACTCAAGCGACGATCCAGCACCTCCAGCAGCTGAGACGCCTTCCTCCTGACTTCCGAAGCACTTTGTATATACCTCTTATTATAGCACAGAGCACATTGTAGTTTCCTAACTGTGTTTCTATGTTTCTCCTCTAGTAGACTGTGAGCTCCTCAAGGACAGGGGCTGTGTGCTAGTCAGTGATGTATCCCCAGCACCTAGCCACAGTGCCTGACACACAGCAGGTGCTCAATAAATGTTTATTGAAAGGTTGAATGAGTCCGGATTCCAGTTGTGGAAGCTCCTATCCTCCACGATGGCAAGAAGAGGACAGAGTCCTCAGGAGGCTTTGGGAGTGGGAGTGGGTGGACAGTCATATAGCTCAGGTGGCTGTGTGGCCAATCATGACCTCCCCAGTGCTGGGGATTACAGATACTTGTCGCTATACTCAGTCACTGGGGGACTGAACTCAGCACTTCATGCAAACTACCCACTAAGCCACATTGGAAGCATCATAACACTTGAGCATCTTCCGCTGCACACCTGGGCTGATTTGAGTTCAGAGCTGTTTGCAGCTTAGGCCTTCCTGGCAGGCAGCTCATGAACAACTGCCGCTCACCACCGCCTCCCTTCCAGCAACTGCCGCGGCGCTGTTTCCCAATTCTGGGGTGGACTGAGGTGGAAAAGTCATCCCTCAGGAGTCTTTCTCATGGTCACAAGCCCGCTGACTACTGTGAAAGAGGCAGTTGCCTCAGGCTTCAGACTTGCTAGGTCCAGGGTGAGCGATCTAGGCCTCCCAGCGCTTCTGCCACCGTCGCACCCGTCATGGAGGACAATGTCCAGCAGGTGATGCTGTCGAGCCGGTGTTTGCGGCAGGCGGGTAGCCCAGGCGGAGCTTGGGATGGAGGGGTGGCCTTTCACTCCTGGCTTCCGGTCCCCGGGCCACACTCCTTGGCCCCCAACTGTGGGGCTCCGGTTCCGCCAACAACCTCTTCAGTCCAGCAGCTTAAAACGTTCCTTCTGGGCCACGGGAGTGCAGGGGTCCATGGAACCTCCCCATTGGCCAGCTGTTCCCTGGTCCCGCCCCAAGCCCCTCCCCCAGCCCTGTGTACCAGCAGGTGAGCATGTTGTGGCTCTGCACCTCCTCAGGTGCCCTAGAACCCCAAAAGCAAGCCTCAGGTCACTGCCACCCCATCCGTGGGGACTTGAGTCTGGTCCTCCCAATTCTGGCTACACGTTCACGTGACACTCCTGTCTCCCTTGAAATGGGAGAGTGATTGATGTGAAGGCCCCAACCATCTGCGGCTTGCAACCGTGCTTGGAGACAGGGTTTTCATTCCAGAAGGCACCCATATCCACTGATGCTACACTGCGGTGGCAGCTGCCACTCTAGGGGGACGTAGAGAGACCAGGCCTGCTCTGATGTTGAAGCCAGTGGGCCCAAACATTTGGCTGGTGCCTTGCAGTGATGCGGGATGCCCTGGGCATACCCCACCCTTCCTAAAACATATACCAAGAGCAGACACAAAAAATGCCCAACAGATTTCCTGGTTATTAGGCTAGACTATGGAAAGGTCCCCAGTTCACCTCTCCTTATATTGTCTTGGACTTTTCTCTTAAGATTCCGGAGATGGTCTTTAAGATTCCAGAGACTTGAATAAGGCCACTTCCAATTCCTGAAGAGGACAATGGCAAGATAGTCATTAACTGTTGTCTCCTGACCTTGGTGAGGAGGAACTAATTCAGCTGAACTCTTATTGTCAGTGTGCTCTCTTTCTGCGCCTTCTGGCAGATGAGATTAGGCTTTCAAGTGAGGTGGGCCTAAGCTCTTCCATACCTCACAGTGGAAAAGATTAGAACATTTAGTAAGAGGCTACCAGCCAGGATGAAGAGATTTACTATCAGCCCATATCTCCAACCTTGATCCTTAAATGGGTCTCCAGGTAAGGTGGGATAAAGGAACCCAAAAGCATGAAAATATGAAATGGCTGCGCAATTCTGTAAAGTTTCTTGAGTCTTAGTGTCTGCTCAGATTTTTCTCAGTCGAACATCATTCTCCGGCAACTGGATTTTTATACTTAAGTATGCACGAGGCAGCCCCTCTTCCAGGACACCTATCCCAATCACCCAAGCTTGTCCTTGCCTAGCCCTTTGATCTCCCACGGTATTCTGGGGCTAGCTGAATCCTAACATAGCTTCCATGCCCTACTGACATGTCTGACTTCTGAACTGCAGGCTCCTTATGTTGATTTGAGACAAGTTTTGTCTGTGTAGCCCAAGCTGACCTCCAACGTCTTGCCTCTGGCCTTCAGAGATGTACAATTCCAGGCAGGCATTACTGCACCTTGCTTTGGTGTGTGGCGGTTGTTTTGAAACAGGGTTTTGCCATACAGTCCTGACTAACCTGGTACTGTGTGGCTCAGGCTGACCTGAAATTCATAGCAATCCGGCTGCCTCTGACTTAGCAAATGCCGGGATACAGGCATATGCCGCTATGCCTGCCTTCTTTAACAAAAAAAAAGAAAAAAGTTTCATTTTGTGTTTTGCCTGCATGTAAATCTATCACATGCATGCAACGTCCACAGCCAGAAGAGGGCATCAGATCCCCTGGAAGTGGAGTTAAGAGATGGTGGTTGGTTGCCGTGGGGGCACTGGGAACCGATCCTGTCTTCTTCAAGAGCTGCCAGTGCTGTTGACTGCTAAGCCATCTGTCGAGGCCCTTTGCTCGCCTGCTGTCTTATTCTCAAATTCCAAACAGAGGACTGACCTGAAACGGGAAGCACTTCAGGGTTATTCGGGCTGATTTTGGGATTAGAAACCAGGGGCACGGGGAGAGAAGCAGTGAGGAAGCTCAGTACTGTGCCTTAAAAGGGCTGGAGAGATGGCCTAGCGGTTAAGAGCGCCGACCGCTCTTGCAGAGGACCTGGGTTCGATCCCCAGCACCCACATGGCAGCCGAGAACCGTCTGAAACTCCAATTCCAGGAGAACTCCAGTTCCAGGGGAATCCGAGACCCTCTTCTGACCTCTGCGGCATTGCACGACACGGGTGCCCAGACCTGCGTGCAGCCAGTACATTCATACACATACAGAAAAAAAAAAAATTAAAGGGATGATGGGTGTGTATCTGGGGAGGCTCAAGGGGGAAGCAAGCCTCTGAGACACCAGGGAGGACGGCAGCTTACAGTTCACTCCTGGTGAATAGCTGGACTCTAAGCCAGGCACATTACTCCCCTGGACTGTCCATTCAAGGCACAGAGAGGTCCTAAGGATACAGCTTAAAGGGCCCCAGCTGAGGCCTCTACAAAATCTCTCTCAAGAATTAACAGACACATTCTGGAGCCTGCAGACAGAATTATATCACTGCTTATCTGAACTGAGTGGAGCAATTGTAAAAGCAGGATGAGTGCCTTGCCTTTCTAGTTAGGTCACTGGAAACCCAGCGCTGTGCAAGTGGGCAGGTAAGGCGCTGACTGGTCCAACAGCGAGGGTGCGAACAGCGGCAGGGTGGGGGTCAGACAGGAACCAGGTGGGTGGTCCTGGGCATGAGGGAGACTCAGCAGGCAGATGGTTCCTGGTTGCATTAGGGAGGATCATCCTTCACAGCAACCAAAAGGGGCTCGTCCCCAACTCCTGCCAGTCCTACTGCAAGGAAGGAATGTCCCTGCTCCCGTATGTCAGAATCAAAGCACCCCAAGGCAGACTATTAGCCCTCAGCCAGGGCGGGCCTACTGGGACTTGCCTCTGTCCTTCCTTTCCACATGTCAACCCAGTGTCCCAAAGTTCTACCCGGCCTGCCTTAACCTACTGCAACCCTGGGGACCCTAACCAGCAGGATCAGGGGCTTCCCCATCCACTGCATCTGAATGCCCATCTTAATCCCCCAAAAGCCACGAACGGGAGAAGAGTGAGGACAGTAGACAGAGGCCCTGACACGGTTTTCAGTATGCAAGTGTTTTTGACTCCACAGTTGATTCAAATGAAACATAAAGGGCAGCAAGAATACATACCCAGATGCAAAAAAGGAAAGGCAAACGTAAAACAAAATAAAGCACACGGTATCATGACCCCCAACACCACAAGGAAAACTGAAATCTGAAACCCCTCCACACGCACGCGCACACACACGCACGCACACACACGCACGCACACACACACACACACACACATATATATACATATATATGTATATATGTCATTTGTTAAAAAGGGAGAACAACTGTTGAAAACCAATTGGGCAGGATGGTAGGGCTGGGGAGTTGTCGTATAGAAGGTGATCAGAAAGTCCCCTGGGAACAAAGGACAAACACAATACAAAGGAAACCACCACCAATGCTCCCAAATGGGTTAGGAGCCTCCGGAGAACAGATTGTCCCATCCTCAAACTGACTTTTTTTCTTTTTCAGTTTTTTTTTTTTTCATTTTCTTCTTTTCTTGTTGTTTAGCACCTATACAATAAAACTGTACCATCTCCAACCGGAGCCAGCCACACCCCAGCCCTCCCGCCTTCAGATGGTCCACGTTCTCTACAAGGATTGTTCGGAAAAATAGCAATCAGTAGAAAAATAAGAACAAGAGTGGCAAAGACTTTCACAGAGGGGGCCCGGGAGACAACCCAAGCGCCTCTTCTCCCATCCCTCTCCCGGAACAGATTTAACACTGGATAGCCAGAGGCCCATGAGCCATGCACTGAGTCCCAGGTCCCTAAATGGGTGTGCAGCCAGACTGGAGACTGCTGTCCTACCCTTGCCTGGGAAACAGCTCTCTGATTTGACATCTGACAGTCAGTCCCAGGGCCCTTTAAGATAGCAAAGGAGAATCGGGGGCAGAGGAGAGAGGAGGAGAGAGGGTGCTAGGGGTCTAGGGTAGAGATGGTGGACCCAAGGCTGGGAGGTGGCAGGTTCATTAACTCAAGATGGGGAGGGCACGGGGATGTGGGAACAAAGCAGTACTGTGGGGAGCAGGGGAGAAATGTGACGGGTGGACCCTTGCTTCCCTGCCCCGTTCTCTATTCTTCTTCATTAGAGTAATTCAGGCCCCCCTTACCCCACAATGCTCCTCTCCTTGGTAAACACTAATCTCAAGATGGCAGAGTTGCTACAAAAGGCAAGGAGGAGCACAACTAGCAGGGGGTGGGGGAGCACCAAAGGCCAGGGATTTGCCCTAGCACCCATCTCTGGGCCAGCAGCCGCCAGGTACTTTGGTGACGTGATGCTACCCCCCTGTACTCTTCCTCACCTTGCGCCCTCCCCAATGGGGAAAGAACAAGCTGGGAATAATTTTGTCAGAGGGAGGGAGCAGCCCCAAAGCTTATCTAGAAAGAAAAAGGAAAGGTAAAAAAAAGTCCCTCAATACAAACAAGTTGTCTCAAATTGTCACAGTGATACAGACTTATCAGAAACCAATGAAACAATACAAATTAAATACTAATAAAATAAATACTATGGAAGACAGAAGAGCACAGGGAGACGGGGGGGGCACGCAAGAGATTTGGGCTTTTCTTGTTTCTCCTTGGGATGGGCCTCAGCCATGGCTGCCCACATTGGGTCTTGGTCTTCTGCATAGAGGCCAGTCCAAAGGCCCCTGGCACCACCTCCCACCATCTCTGAACTTCCTGTCTTCAGCCGTGGACTTCAACTTTCCACTCCCATCACCAACCACAACAACAATGACGATGATAACAGGGAGATGAGAACTAACTGTAACCCAAAAATAAAACAACAAAAATCCAGTCACTAATGCTGGCAATTGATAAGGCGGCTTCTTGTTGGTCCGTATTATTGCCTCATTCTGCAGTCTGGTGCTCGGTGGGGGACAGATGGGAGGAGGGGGAAGGGGTAACTGAGGAGAAAGAAGAAGTGGGAAGGGCTGTTTCTGTCAACTGTTCCAAGACTGGTATTCCACTTCAGAGCCTAGGAGCCTCAGTAGCTCAGCCTCATACCGCACCAGCTCTACAGTCTCAGAAGAGCCTGGCGGAGATCTGTCCTCCAAGCACCCAGGCCTCTCAGCAGGGGTCAGCAGCTGACTCGAGCCCATCTGCCGGGAGAACTCGGCCTTAGGCAGGGTGGTGATTTCAAGGTGCGGGAACCGGGCCTGAAAGATTCTGGAAGAAAGCTTCAGCCTCTTCAGGACATCGGAGAAGAGGAACCAGTTGCAGGGCCTGGAAAAACAAAGACAGGGTTAGGAAAGCAGGAAGAGGCGGAGTGACCCCCACAGTCCACCCAGCCCCCTCTGTCCCTCTGAGACTCACTAGGGATTGGTAGACCTCCCACTAAAGCACAAGCTTCTGGGACGATACAGTACCTAGTCCATCTTTCTAGCTGCACTCACCGTGAGCCAGCTCTTCCAGCTCTTCCGCAAGGAGCCACCAGGGGAAAGTAGGGCCTGTACAATCCGACCTCTGAGTGCCTTCCTTGGGGGGCCTAGCCCGCACCTCTGTGGCCTGGCATCTCCTATCCGCTGAGGCCACCGCTTCCTGACCCTGCTCCCGCCAACTCCACCTGTCTTCCCTTCCCTGATCTTATCCCTGCTTCCTAGGCTGCCTTCGTTTTCTCCAGCAGAGGGGAGCTGCGGACCAAGACCCAAGCTGCAGTGATCCAAAACGCATTTCTCTGCCTCTAGACAAGTGTTTTTTTCTTCTTCCTCCTTCTCCTCCTCTTCTTCTTCCTCTTCCTCCCCTTCCTCCTTCCCCCCCTCTTCTTCTCTTCTCTTCTCTTCTCTTCTCTTCTCTTCTCTTCTCTTCTCTTCTCTTCTCTTCTCTTCTCTTCTCTTCTCTTCTCTTCTCTTCTCTTCTCTTCTCTTCTCTCCCTCCCTCCTCCCCCCTTCCCCCCCCCCCCTACCTTTTTTTTTTTTTTTTTTTTTTTTTTTTCTTTTTTTGCTCCTCCTCCTCCTCTTCCAGCGCAGCAGCAGCACCACCACCACCACCACCACTATGCTGTTCGCAACCCTGGGCTAGGGCTCACATTACAGCCAGAGGCGCACAAGTGTCTGCAGTGTGCGGCCTGGAGGCAGCTGGTGGTGGTGGTGGAGGTGCTTCCATGGACTAAACCACAAAGAAATGCTCCCTTCCCTCCAGGTAAGTGCTCCCAGCTTCCTCCTAGCCACTGTGCTGTCCCATCTGCAGCCTGTCACTTCCAGTCACGCCTGCACAAGCCAGCCTTACACTCACTACACATGTACACCTCTGTTGGAGACTTATCTTTTTGGTCTTTTTTTGAGAACAGGGTTCTCTCTGTAGCCCCAGCTGTCCTGGAGCGTACTATTAAGACCAGTGGTTATGAGGAAGACATCCAGATCCAGTGGCTGGAGAGATGGGCCGATGGTAAAGAAGCGAGCGCCGATCCGGCATCTTGGCAGATGAAACCGGTTGGAATCCCCAGCACCCACAAAATGGCGGCCGAGAACCGTCTGAACTCCAATTCCAGGATAACTCATTCCAGTGGGAATCCGACACCCTCTTCTGACCTCCGCGGCATTGCACGACATGGGTGCGCAAACCTACATGCAGACAGTACATTCATACACATACAGAAATAAAAAATAAAATAAAAAATAAAAAAATTTTTCCAAAAAAAAAAAAAAAGACATGCCATCATGTCCAGCTTGAGACTTTTTTCTTGAGAGGAAGGTTAATAAAGCTATTTTAATATACCCTTAAGCACAAAGGTCAAGAAAGAGAGGTACCCAGAAGAAAGTAAGGCCTACCCAAGAGCATAGGTGTGGGTTTCTTAGAGTCCCCCTGGATACTGTTTAAAAAGAAAATCTGGGGAGAGGGAGGGCTGGAGAGATGGTCAGAGGGTAAGAGCACTGGCTGCACTTGAAGAAGACTTGGGTTCAAATCCCAGCACCTACATGACAGCTAACAACTCTCCCTAAATCTAGTTCTAACAGATCTGACACCTTCTTCCAACTCTGTGGGCATTGCACAACACGGGTGCACTATACAAGCAAGCACTCATACGCATAAAAGAAAAATAATAAATTAAAAAGTATTTTTGAAAAAGAAAATCTGACCCTCCACTCCATTGTTGAACAGCATTCCAAATGGATCTCCAGTCCTTGCCGCAAACAACGCATGAGTCTGTTCTCAGTCGGTCCCTCTGTATCGTCTAGTGCGGCTTCACATTTTCAGTCCTCCTACCTCAGCCTCCTGAGTGCTGACATTATCCAGTTTTAACTGTATTTTTGAGACAGCTTCTCACTTATGTAGCTTTGGTTGGCCTGGAACTCACTATACAGAGCAGGATGGCACCAAACTCATGGACATCTACCCACCTCTGCCTCCTGACTGCTGGGATTAAATGCATGCACCATGATGCTCAGCTCAAATTCCAGTTCTTTGGCAGCTAGACCTTCAAGATGACCCATTCAATTTGTTCAATGCAATTTCCAGCTCCTCCATGTGAACTTTCCCACACTATATCCCCTGTCCTAATAACTACCACCCACACATCCAGAACCTGCTTTATGAACTGCTTAAGCGTGTATGTCTCAGTGCAGCCATCCTTCCGAGTCCAGCTCAGATGCGGGATTCTGTCAAACCTACAAAACCTCAAACTAACTGAGTGTCCGCCCACCTTCTATGCCTCACTGCATGTGCTTCTCAGCCCTAGGAGATTTCCAGTAGAGTCCATTTCTTCTTTTAAAAAAATTTTTTTGGGGCTGGAGAGATAGCCTAGCGGTTAAGAGCACCGACGCTCTTGCAGAGGACCCGGGTTCGATCCCCAGCACCCACATGGCGGCTAAGAACCGTCTGTAACTCCAATTCCAGGAGAACTCCAGTTCCAGGGGAATCCGAGACCCTCTTCTGACCTCCGCGGCATTGCACGACACGGGTGCACAGACCTGCATGCAGACAATACATTCATACACATACAAAAAAAAAATAAATAATAATAAAAAAAAATTAAAAAAAAATTTTTATTTATTTTTTATGTGTATGAGCATACTGTCTGCATGAAGGTTTGTGCACGTGTGTCGTGCAATGCTGCGGAGGTCAGAAGAGGGCGTCGGGATTCCCCTGGAACTGGAGTTAAAGACAGTTCTCAGCCGCCATGTGGGTGCTGGGGATCGAACCCGGGTCCTCTGCAATAGTCGGTGCTCTTAACCGCTAGGCCATCTCTCCAGCCCCTAGAGTCCATTTCTAAAAGGCTGCGAAATGGACATAAATTGTGGTCTTCTCTGGGGAGAAGGGATAGGAGCTCAAGATGGACTGAACTTTTGACATTCTAAAGTATTTCAGTTTTTTTACAGTAATAAACATGCTTAGAACATTTGGTCTTTTATTAAAGTTAATTATGTATTTACCTATCTAGTATACTAGAATGGACTCTTTGAAGGTTAGAGTTATCTGCTTAAACTATGTTTAGGAAATCAGTTGTTCTCTGCACAGTGCTTAAAACACCTATCTAGACCTAGAGTCCTTATACGAAGATTCAACATCTCATCTATATGCTGGTAAACTCTGACATGTCATCAAGTTTAAGAATGGCGTATTCTAGGCTAAGAGGACAACCTACATCATATACTTGGACATCTTTTTCAAGGAATGAGGAAAAAACCCTCCAGCATATTCGTGCTTTTAATCAGAATCCAGGCTTGCTCTTCGGAATACGCTGGCTTTCAGTCACCACCCCCTGGATGTTCCTGTTGAGGCAATGTCTTGCTACATAGCCTAGACTGGCCTTGAACCCCAGATCCTTCTGCATCAACATCCAAAGTGCTACAGTACATGTATGTGTCACCACACCCACCTGTTTTTAATTAATTAATTAACTTTATTTTGTGTTTATGAATGTTTTGCCTATTTGTATGTGTACAATGCCCAAAGAGGCCAGGAGAGGGCATCATTATTTCCTGGAATTGGAGTTACGGACTGTCATTAGCTGTCACTACCTGTCACGTGGGTGTGGAAACTGAATCCAGGCCCTCTACAAGAGAATCTGGTGCTCTTAATCACTGAGCCCCCTCTCAAGCCCTCACACTCTACTTCTTAGAGATGCAAAAGGTCCAAATTGTGCTGTAGTTGAGGGGAAGAAGTTGCAGAAGTGCTGGAGGATGACCCATGAAGGAGCCAGTCCTGCCAACAGCCAGCTCTTAGCTCATAAGGTGTCTACTGCTGGCTTTAGGTGGCACATGGCCCTTGGTTGCCTATGTTCTGTGTCTGGACCTAAAGCAGACTACGCTGGTCCTTTTACTGTCCATGGTCCAAGATCCTATTTCAGGGAAGGAGGTGGTGAATACTTTGGAGGAATTAATTAACTATGCAATACTATTTCCCAGAGGCCCCACCGTCAGTGATCAGCTTCTGCCTAGAAGAATAAGGACCAAAAGCTGCTGAAATTGGATCCCTAGTGCACTAGCAGTACCATATAGGTTATTTTTTTTAATACCCATCAGGCTCGGGGAGGACAGACGCAAAGAAACTAGGCTCCACTGATCAGCATCATGCAGGGAGGGGTTCACTCAACACATTCAGATAGGGTCTATATTTCAAAAATCAGTATCAAGGAAAATTTTTCCTCAACACTGTTTACAAAGGTATTTAGAAAATACTTAATGATTGCTACTAAGAACAAAAGGCCAACTGATACAGCATTCTTCTTCTCCCAGTCAGCACTCCTACCCACTGAGGCTGGGAAAACCCACCAAAATCCACAGTCCCACAGGCTGCCAAACTCCATTCCGAACCCTGAGCTAAGAAGTCGGCTGGGCTCCGTCTAACACCAGGTGTCAGGTATGCCTAGGCTCCAAAAACCTGGGGTCTGCCATTCCTGTCAGCAGTTATCTGAGCCGCCAGCACTGGCCACCTTGCTGAGATTAAGGCTACGGCAGCCTGTGCTCTGTACTGCGTAAAGACCCGAGTGAGTGGCTCCGCAGCAATGGCAACCATATGTCTTGGCTTTTCCAAGAATTTCAATTGCAAATATTCTGTCTGGCTGTCCCCGGAAACCACAAAAATGTTCCAGAGATTCTAATAGTTCATCAACCCAAGTATCTCCCAGACTATCTCTTTTTTTTTTATGTGTATGAATGTACTGTCTGTATGTAGGTTGGTGCACCCGTGGCGTGCAATGCCTAGGCATTGGAAGTCAGAAGAGGGCGTCAGTTTCCCCTGGAACTGGAGTTAAAGACGGTTCTCAGCCGCCATGTGGGTGCTGGGGATCGAATCCGGGTCCTCTGCAAGAGCAGTCGGCGCTCTTAACCGCTGGGCCATCTCTCCAGCCCCAGACCATCTCTTATACTCAGCAACAGTACAGAGAATTCTTCAGATTTTGGTGTCAGGAAACACATGCAGTTGACGGCCGTGGTATAGTTCTAGAAGGCCATGGACCTTGAGTTTAGACCTAAGTCACACTGCATTTGTACTGCAGGATTAGGCTAGACCTTAATTGTATCTCCAAGTTCCTGCCTCCTCCTAGAGAGCTCCACCTTCTCTGGGAGGCCGGGTTGCCAGGACACTGTCACACAGTACCTGCAGACTTCTCAAGACACTTACCCATGGGACACTGACACCTGGAGGTTGTAACAAGGGAGAAGAGGCTTGTCTGAGAGTTCGAACATGAAGTCATCCTCTTCCGCATCATCTTGCTCGGAGCTCCCAGGAGGGTTATGGAGGAGGTCACAGGCAAACCCTTCTTTTTTTTCTGTAAGGTGAACATGCAGAGGATCGGGAGATAGCTACATGTACAAAACAGAAGGAAAGAAAAGGCTCCAAGAAGCTAAAGCATCATGTAAAGAATGGCAAGACAGATACAAGGCCGCACAGGTCCCTGGCTTGAGCGATCATGGGTCCACATCTTTGTGAAGGTACATGAGAGTAGTCTCAGAAGGAAGGATTTTATGGCCATAAAACCATTATCCTCCTTCCCCCTCTGATTAGAAAAAGCAAAGTGATGTGAAAGATGAGCTTCTCAGTTATTCCAGATGAAGACGCAAGACAGCAGCAGCAGTCAAGGAAGGGCGCAGGTAGCACATGGCCTCCTCTGGCTACAGCTTTTCCAAGCTGCCTCGCTGTCTGACTGATGCTGAAGTGCAGAGACTCAGAGAGTTCCCTTTGCCAACCAAGTGTTTCGGTGTGGCCCATTGCATTCCATCCCACTCTTCTGCCCCAGCTTCCTCCACACTTAGGGGTGAGTGTGCCCCTTTATCTTGAGCCCCGGACTCCATGGGGAAATGCTGGATGACTACAGGCAAGGCTGCGTGCTTATCTTAAAGGAGATGAAATGTGGGCCAGAGAGCTAAGGGCTCAGGAGACAGCAAGGCTCTCAAAAACAAAGACCACATCATGAGGGCAGATGGGGGAGGAAGATGTCTGATGGGGGCTGAGACCTTCGAGAGAGGCAGCAGTCCCAGCACAGGCGTCTGCATGGGTTACTGCAGAGCAAGGAGGAGAGCGGGACTTCGGAAGAGAGCGGATTTACAGAGCACCTCGGTGGGGAGAGGTACAGGGCTGAGGAGGATGACCGTGCAAATCCACGTGGCATCTCTGGATTCAAACAAGTGACTGTGGGGAGTTTCAAGGGGAGTGGGGTGCGGAGAGGACTGTAAGATACTAACAGGGGAGGAAGGCTGCCTTCAAATGGTGATGCTTGACTTCTACTTGTGAGAAGTACTGGTGAGACCCATCCATATCCAGTCCCCCATGGTTCTCCCATTAGAGCTTACCCAATACAGAACTGCTGTAAAAATCCCAGGATGTACGAGGATCGCCCTCTGCTCGGCCCTGAAGATCTGAGAGGTGATCTGAGGGAAGAAGAGAGGCCATGACATACGGAGGTAATCTTGAGGGCTGCCCCTGCCTAGGAGGCTGGAGGGAGACAGGAGGAGAAGGAAAGAACACAATAGGGGCCACAGGTGACAAGAGAGACATCCAATTTCTGTTCCCAGTGAGATTGTAAACAAGCAGCCAGGAGCCCAATGAGGTGTAGGCTTTTTTTTTTCTTTCTTTCTTTCTTTTCTTTTTATCTTTTTGAGCCAGGGTCTCCATGTAGCCCCAGACCAGGCTGGCCTCGAACTCACAGAGATCCACCTGCCTGTAACCTCCGAGTGCTGGGATTAAAGGTGTGCACTACCGTTGGCATAGGATGCGTTGTTGTTTTTGTTTTTGAGACAGGGTTTCCTTGTAGCCCCAGCTGGCCTGGAACTCACTCTGTAGATCAGGCTGGCCTTAAACTCACAGAGATCTGCTTGCCTCTGCCTCCTGAGTCCTAAGATTAAAGGCGTGCACTATCATGCCCAGAGTACAGTGGTTTTTAACAAAAGAAAACAAATTGGGTTCCAGTATTTTGAAACTGTGAGATTTCACTCAGAAAATGTGGATTCACAACTTTTCTTGAAAAAAAAAATCCAAAGATCTGGCAAGATTGCCTCTACATTCCTTCATGTCAACAGCCGAAGCTGTGGCGTGCAGTCTCCAGTCCCCACCCAGTCTCTTGTCTCTTTATACATCAGACTGAAGGCATGTAGTTGGGGAACCTCTGCTTAAATAACACAGGGCATTTCTCTGCAAGCAGAATCCTACACCTATTACAATATACCCAGCCAGGATTTCTTTACTTTTAGAAATTATTTTTATAAGCCTGGTATGGTGGTGCATACCTTTACTCCCAGCACTCAGGAGGCAGAGACAGGTGGATCTCTGTGAGATCGAGGCCAGCTTGATCTACATAGCAAGTGCCAGTCTGGCTGGGACTACAGGGAGACCCTGTGTCAAACACTCTCTCTCTCTCTCACACACACAGACACAGACACACACAGACACACACAGACACACACACACACACACACACACACACACACACACAGCGCCAAATCAAGCATACTGGCCACATACTTGTAATCGCTACTACTCATAAAGCTGAGACAAGAGAATTGAGAGTTTGAGCCTATCCTGGGCTACCTGGAAGAAACTGTATCTCAAAAAACAAGCCTGGTGATATAAGTTTGATCCTCAGCACCCATGTAAAAATCTGGATGTGGTAACTAACACGTATATTTAATCCCAGCACTCCTATAGCAAGATTGGAGATAGACAGGAAAGCTGGCTAAAAGCCCACAGGCCAGCTAGCCTGGAGTACACGGCAAGAGAGACATGAGAAACTCTACCTTAAAACAAGGTAGAAGATGAGCACCCATCCCCCAAAGTTGTCCTCTGACCTCCACATGCATGGCTAACACAGGCCTGTACTTACATACACACACTGTTAATTTTCAAAAAGAACTGAAACAGGTATTCAAACAAAAACTTATACATGAGTGCTTACAGCAGCTCTATCTGTAATAATCAAAAGCTGGAAATAGCCAAAATGTCCATCAAGGGACGAATAGATAAACAAAATGGTGTTTGTCCACTCAGTAAAACATTACTCAGCCATAAAAAGGAACACTACCTAGGCATGGTGGCATATGTCTTTATTTTTTTTTCTTTTTTTATTGATGCTCTGTGTATTTCATACATCATTTTCCAATTCAGTTCAGGCATCTTTCCCTTTCCCTTCCCCCCATCCCAGAGCATATGTCTTTAGTCCCAGTACTAGGGAAAGCAGAGGCAGTCAGATCTCTGTGAGATTGAGTCTAGACTGGTTTACATAGTGAGTTCCAGGCCAGCTGGGGCTATAAGGAGACCCTTTCTCAAAAAGACCAAAAGGAATACCATGGATGCTACATAAAGAAATCAAACACAAAAGGGCACAAAAAGAACAGAGTGTTGGTACATCACATGCATGAACCTCGACAACATGTTAATGAAAAAAAGCAGAGCACACATTTTACGATTCCACCTCTATAAAATGTCCACTGAGACCCAAAGCAGATAGAGATTGAAAGTGTCTAGTGGGGAAGGAGTCAGCAGTGACTGCCAATGAGACAGGAGTCTCCTCTGCAGTGACAGAAGGATTCTGCAAGCAGACAGTACTGATGGTGGCACAAACCGAGAATGGGCATTCTGTTTCCCACTTGGATAAAGTAGCTCAAGTCTCAATTTTGTATGTGTGCTATTATAATAAAAAAATCTCTCAAAGCTGCCTTTTGCTTCCTGGCTCTAGGGATGACCCTTAGGTCACCGTCAGCCTCCTTGTTTCCTAGCTGCGCATTCATGTGTGAACCGCTTTCACCTCTTATTCCTCCCAGCACGATATGGAGCGGGCCTAGAGCTTCTGTGACAAGTTGCTCATGTGTCATCCAGTGCAACTTCGAGGGCTCACTGAGCTGGGGGTGACTGCCAGCAGCCTTCGAGTAGCACCTGGGCAACAGGGCAGAATAGAGTCCAAAGAGCACAGGTGATGTGAGGGTGCCACCTGCAGAGCCAATCCTAGGAGGAAGTTGGCAGTCACCCCCTGAGTACAGCTCACTTCCCCGAGTCCAAAGCACTACCTCCACCCAGTGCCTCCTCCGGGCCAAGCCAGCAGGAAGAACAGCCAGCCAAGCTACCAACACCACTCCTTTCTCAGCTACTTCTACGACACCAAGGGCTGTTCCCATTAGAGAAGACACCAGAGAACAGCTTTTTTTTTTTTTTGAACATTTTTTAAAATTTTATTTCTGTACGTGTCTGCATGTAGGTTTGTGCAACCCGTGTCATGCAGAGGTCAGAAGAGGGTCTCGGTTTCACCTGGAACTGGAGTTCTCCTGGAATTGGAGTTTTAGATGGTTCTCAGATGCCATGTGGGTGCTGGGGATCGAACCCGGGTCCTCTGCAAGAGTGGTTGTTGCTCTTAACCGCTAGGCCATCTCCCCAGCCCCAGAGAACAACTTTTGAAAGTATGGCTGAGCAAGCTGAGTGGAGGAATCTTTAGTCACACAGGTTAGACTTTGCAGACCCCATGAGAAATGTGAGGCCCTGCTGTGAGCTTCAGTGTCCACCTGTACCCTGTAACACGGGGGAGTCAGAAGATCTGCCCTCTAGAAGCATCTGTCAGATGCCTATGCTGGGCCTAGCCCTGAGCTCAGTGTCTCGGGAGATAAAGGAAGAAGACCCCACTTTCTTCTTTTTTCTTTTGGTATTTTTTTTGACACAGGGTCTCCCTGTAGTCCCAGCTGTCCTGGAACTTGCTCTGTAGACCAGGCTGGTCTTGAACTCACAAAGATCCGCCTGCCTCTGCCTCCCGAGTGCTGGGATTAAAGGCGTGCGCCACCACACCCGGCTGACCCTACTTTCTAAAAATAAAAAGGTAGAGACCTATCGTCTTTCCTGTTCTGAAGCACAGTGCTGGAAACTAAGAAGAAATGATAAACATATAGGAGCGAGGAGCTAGGGGAGAAGAGGGACCAAGGAGAACATCCAAGCCGAGACGTACAAGTACTTACTCAAAGAACATGTCAAAACATCCACACACAAAGGCTGCTGCCCCTTTCCCAAGAGGTCACACAAGGATTCCATCAGAGCACGATGAGCTCACCACATTCCTAGAGCTCCTCTCTAGAAAATGCCTTCAGAGCGGTGGTGCATTCCACTAATTCTATCCATCACCTGCAGAGCTTTCTTATGGACAGGTGAACCTGCCTTTCTGAGACAGCCCAAAGTTGACCCACATGAGCAAAGATGCTGAAGTTGGCACAAACCCACCTGATGGTGTAGCTTCAATGCACACGCCTCAGACGTTCTGTACCACCAGAGCAAAGAGCAGCCTTCCCTCTCTTTGATTCTTCTCCCACCTGCACCACAGCTTTCACTCTTTATTTTCTGTGTAAGAGAGTTTTGCCTGCACATATGTTAAGTGCGCCACATGAATGCAATGTATGTGGAGACCACAAGACGGCACCAAATCCCATGGAATTGGAGTTACTGACAGTTGTGAGCCTCCATGTAGGCACTGGAACCAAAGCCTGGTCCTCTGCCATAGCAGCTAGTGCTCTTAACCACCGATTCACTTCTCCAGCACTCCCCGCTTTAAAACTAATGTATTCATTACTGTTATGTTTATGAGCCTTTTTTCTGCATGAATGTATGTGCATCACGTGCATGCACTGCCTGCAGTGGCCAAGAGAGACAGAGGTTGGAAGCCACTGGAACTTGCATTAGAGATGGTTGTAAGCCCTTGTGTAGGTGCTGGAACTAAATCTGGTTCCTCTGCAAGAGCAACTAGTGCTCTTTACTGCTGAGCCATCTCTCCCCGCCCCTAACTTTCATTCAGTCTTATTGCCCCTGTATTAGGAAATACCCTGGGCCCACTCCTTCTCCTTGTAGATATATACTCAACAGCACTGACAATGGATAATCCAAACAAATACTTGTATATGCATGGTCATAGCTGGACTAATGATAATAACAGCTATAAAATGGACATAGCAAACAGAAAAAGAAAAAGAAAAAAATGGATACAGCTCAAATGGCTATGCATTGGATGAGCAGATAAAAATTAAAAATGACATCCGGTCATGGTGGCACACACCTTTAATCACTGCACTCAAGAGGTAGAGGCAGGAGGATCTCTGTGAGTCCAAGGCCAGCCTGGTCTACGGAGTGAGTTCCAGGACAGGTGAGGCTTCAGGAAGACCATGTCTCAAAAAGACAAAAAAATAAAAATAAAAAATGACATCTATATATTCAACAGAACATGATTAGTCAGAATGTAGGAATGTAGGGATATAGGGCTAAAAAGATGGCTCTGTGGGTAAAGGTGCCTGCCACCAAGCCTGGTGATCTGAGTTCAACCCCTGAGTCCCACATTTCACATGATGGAAGGAGAGAATACACTTCCACAAGTTGTACACGTACACATACACACACACAATTTTTAAATAATGGAATGTAATACTGAAACATACTAACATATTAACCTTGAAACCACTACATTACATGAATATGACAGACACAGGGGGCACAGGTTATAGAATTCTGTTTACATGAAAAGTCTAGAATAGGTAATTCCATAGAGACAGACTTCAAGTTGATGGCTGCCAAGAGCAGGGAGAGGGGGGAGTAAATCGTCAGCTCACACAGGTTCTATATAGGACAATGAAAATGTTCCAGACCTGGATAGAGGGTGGCTAGACGATGCAGTATGAACGAAAGGCTACTGAACTGTTACCTTTGGGATTGTGATTTTTTTTGTCATTTTGAGACAGGGTCTCCCTCTAGTCCCAGCTGACCTGGAACTCGCTCTGTATACCAGGCTGGCCTTGAACTCACAGAGATCCACCTGCCTCTGCCGCCCAAGTGCTGGGATTAAAGGCGTGCGCCACCACATCCAGCATGATTGAGAATTTTATGTTAGATGAACACCATGTTTTATCTAAGACACCTTCAGTGCCTCATTGTAAGTACGGAGCCTCTCACTTCCACGGATGGAGTGGCAGGAAGTAGAGTTTCTCTAGGTCTTAGTATCTCATCGTACCTGTCCCCATCTCCTCCAGCTAAGTCACCAGCTGAGGGACATGAAAAGAGAGAAAAAAAAGAAATGTGCAGTCAGTCTTCCACCTGGGGGCAGACACTACAGAAGTCTCTGACAGGAAAAACAAAAAGCGATTGCTTCAGTGAGCTTGAGTGGTCAATGGCTAACTCTTCATGGGGGGAAGAAAAAGAAGTCCCCATAGCTCCTCTGACACCCCAATCCAAACTGCACAGCTCTCTCCAACTGCTGTGATCCTTCCCACAGAGGAGGAAAACATGAGTCTGTTTTCCTTCTCAGCTAGCTTAGATTTGCTCTTTTCTTCTAAGTGTCAAAGGTAAATCAGTCACAAGCCTGTCTGTAATTTGGCCCAAGGGAGAAGCCTTTCAAAAGCCTCCTGGGGGTTGGACAGCTCAGTGTTCCAAGTCCCACAACAAGATAGAAAGGGTTTACTGTCTGGCCTCCAGAACCCAGCACAGTACCCAAAATTTAACAGGAGCTTTAAAAAAATGGATAGGCAGAAGAATAAATGAAGTAATGTCGCCCCCCCTCCATGAGCTCAGGAGAACTAGGCATGGCCTGAAGTCAACTCCACATTAGGAGGCGCACATTTACAACCCAGATCAATCACCAGCACCCTCTGCTTTACAAAATGACCCCTTACAGGAACCCTGTGAATACTGCTGTTCCTTTGGGAGCCTAGAAGATGATTTCAGTCCAGGCGACCCTTCCAGAACAAGAGCCTTGCTGAGTGAGGAGAGCTGTGCACAAGACACAACCTGGACGCTCACAGAAAATGGGGCCCTTGGCACCCTACATCAGCTTGCCTTTAATTTTCTGCTATGAGACATCCAGTAGGGGAGGATGAATACAATTCATCTATGGAGAATCTGGCCAAGTAAGTGCCTGGAGATGACAAGCACAACATCTGTAAATGCCTCAGACAAGTAAGGCGAACTTTTAAAAATGCAATGTCCATACAAATGCAGCTCAGTGTAGGGGCTGCCATCCAAGGAGTGCTTCCCTACCCTCCCATCCCATGAGCTGCCCCATGGCTCACGGACAACTATTGAGTTGGCATGCAAGTTTGAAACAGAAGAAATGCTCAGTTCGAGTATCAGAAGAGCTGCCCAATGATGGTTGCCAAACACTGTGAATGCAGTTAATGCCACTGAATTAGTCGCTTTAATTCTGTTACACTAGGTGAACACTTTTATTTTAGACAGCCATTCACTAAGTAGTCCAGACTGGCCTGAAACTCACTATGTAAGCCAGGATAACCTCAGACTCCCACCGATCCTCCTACCACAGCTTCACACCTCTAGACAGTACTAGAATCACAGGTGTGTACCACCAAAGAGCTCACCTTCTTTTTAAAAATTTATTTATTGGGGCTGGAGAGATGGCTCAGAGGTTAAGAACTCTGACTGCTCTTGCAGAGGACCTGGGTTCGATTCCCAGCACCCACATGGCAGCTAAGAACCATCTTTCACTCCAGTTCCAGGGGAATCCGACACCCTCTTCTGACCTCCGCAGCATTGCACGACACGGGTGCACAAACCTACATGCAGACAGTACACATAAAAAAATAAAAAAAAAATAAAAATTATTTATTTAATTAATAGTTGTTAGCTGCCCTGTGGGTGCTGGGAACTGAACCCAGGTCCTCTCTAAGAGCAGACACTGTTTTTAACCATTGAGCCATTGCTCCAGCCCCAGAGCTCACTTTCATTTTGAAAAATGCCTAAGTGTCATCCTTTTAAGTTTCCTCTCACCAACACAGCCTTGGGGCCTAAGTCTTCCCACTTGGGACCTGCTGACTTCTGAGAATGCCTGCCTCCATCGGAGGGGAGGATCATGCCAAAGTCTGAACAGATTGCTAGAGCTTTCCCTAATAGCAAGAGACGTGCCCTTCCATGGAAAGAGATGGCGCAGTCTAACACTTCCTCAGATCCTTAACTGAGAAACGTGTCAAGACTTGACACGTGGGAATACTAGAGCTCAGAAAAATCTTTTCTGGATTCTGCAATACCAACAAGTATTTCAGCTAGTTAGGGAGGTATCAAAAAGCTAACTAGGTAGCAAGCAAATGTCCCAGCAGGTAAAGTGCTTGCTGTACAGGCCAGATTGCCGGAGTTGATCCCCAGAATCGAGTCCTGAAAGCTGCCTGCTGACTTCCACATGCGCAACGCAACAGAAATGAGAGAGAAAAGGTGCTGATCTCTAATGTTTTACCATTTAAATAATAGTTTCAATATTCAAACTACTTCAGGTTTAAGAGAAGCCAGGGAAGAAAAGAGTTCATCTGCTAATAAGATGACAAGGCATGGGGCTGGAGAGATGGCTTGGTGGTTAAGAGCACTGACTGCTCTTGCAGAGGACACGGGTTTGATTCCCAGCACCCACATGGCAGCTAAGAACCATCTTTAAGCCAGGCATGGTGGTTCATGCCTTTAATCTCAGCACTCGGAATGCAGAGGCAGGTGGAGGATCTCTGTGAGTTCAAGGGCAGCCTTGTCTACAGAATGAGTTCCAGGCCAGCTGGGGCTATAGGGAGACCCTGTGTCAAACAAACAACAAAAGAAAAAAAAAAAAGAGAGAGAGATGACAAGACATGTTATACTTGACCCTGGAAACCCCAAATACTTTGAAAAGGGCAGTTTCTAGTCCTGAGAGGGCTCTACATTAGACCAGTTAGGAAAGATGGAGCTTCATGCAGTACCTTCATTGTACTGGCATGATCTAGAGTTCATGGGTACATGGTCCTGGGAATCCACGAGTGTACAGACAGGGCAACACTGAAGACAGAGTGCACAAGAACACATTATGTGTGAGGATGCGATGGGCGCTACTCCCCTGGAGGTGGAGCGGCAGTTATCCCTGGCCCAAAGTAAGTGACTACTGAATGGAAATCCCAAAGCCACTGTGTCCCATGAGGACAGATGCTTGGGGACCCAGAGCCACGAGGAGGAAAGTAGAAGAGGCAGCCTCTTGACCCTTGGCCCTAAGGTGAGTCAGGCTGGAGGGCCTGAGGCCTGTACTACAGGGGTTACTCAAGTTCACCGGGACCTGACTGGAAATTGACTAAGCCCAAGTTAAAACCTCCCTGGGCAGTCTCCTGTCAGCACCTTGCCTCTCCTCAGCTTCTATAGGATAACTGCAGTGCTTCCCGCCTCTTCCTCCTTTCATAGGAAGCTTTAGTTTCTTCGTTTTCTTCTTCAGTTATCATCTACTTAGCAAACCTTTATTAGGTAAGTATGACTCCTTACTTGCACGCCCAGAACTGCATCGTTCATAGGTAGAGTTGGGGACTAATTGGGCCAAAGCTCCTCTAAGAGGAGAAACAGTCTCAGGCTAGTTGGTTTCTATTCCAGTGAGATTCTCGCACATGGCTGAAGCCTGTGAGGAGTGTCACAGCCACAACTCCCGGATGTAGCATGCATCACTCAGGCAATCTGAATGAATGTGATGGCACAAAAACAGTGGAGATCCCAGTACCCTGAGATAAGGTCTGGAAGAATTTAAACTCAGTGTGTCCAAGCTAGAATTCCCACTTCTCTCTCCTTCCCTCATCCCACCAGCCCACCTCAGTCAGAGCAACCTCCATGTAGAAACAGTGTTACCAACCAGGGAGAAAATAGCATGCAGCAGCTTGTAGCCCTGGCCATGGGCCTCAACAGCAAGGAGACAGGAATGGAGAGAAGGGACGGATGAACAGAAGGGAGGGAGTAGAATGCACAGGGAGTATCCAAGCTATCATGGGAAGGGATGTGAGAAAGATAAAGCATACAAACACTAAAGCAGTGAGCATGTCCCCTCCAGTCCTGCCTCCCACTTACAGCACTCCTGTCCCAGCAGAGGCCTGTTGCAGGTACCTACTGGTAGGAAGGCCCTGTCGGTGCTAAGGACTCCAAAGAGGTTGCAGTGTCGACACTTACAGCAAGGGCCTTTTTAAAACAGCCAGAGATTCCAAGGAGACTGAAGGAATATGTGAGGAGGCTGGACACCCCTCATCTGAGCTGCCTGGGGCTGAGACGTGGAGAGGCTCCCCTGAGAAGCAAACAAGTCCAAGGGCAGCCCCAGGGATACTTACTGGCTGTAATTCTGGACCATACTTACCTCTGAGAAAGCGCTTCATGTTATCACTGCTGGCCAGCTTCATGGCTGTCTGACCTGAGTAGGTAGCCAGTGTGGGATCAGCCCCATAGGACAGCAAGAGCCAGATGGTCTCCAGGTTGTCGTTGACCACTGCATCATGAACTGGCCTGTGGAAGTCATACAGGGTGAGAACACATACCAGGCATGGGACTCAAGGGGGAACTTTTAGGCTTCAGGCTACCATATCAGGGGGGGATGTCACAGTGACCTCAGGTAACTGCTGTGTAATGTGAGAGTAGGGGCCGAGGAGCGCGTGGGCCTACAACTCCCATCCTATCTGCCCACCTTTCGCTTCTCTCTTCCTCTCTCTCTCTCTCTCTCTCTCTCTCTCTCTCTCTCTTCCTCTCTCTCTCTCTCTTACTTTCACCTGTATCTTCACATAGTCCCTAGGGGACAGCATGGCTGCATAGTTTAGTAGACTAAAGTTGAAGCAGATGTTGATGATGACAACTGAAGATCCAGGTGACTGCCCAAGGGCAGGGAGGGGCAGAGAGCCTCCACACCAGGTAGCAGCCAAGTGGAACCTGGATATTTTGGCCTGAGTCCCCCTCCTTGGTATGCAACTTCTATGAGACCCTTTATGAAGTAGGTCCTCTGGAGGAACAGAGGAGAATGGGTATAAGTTCTTTAAAACACAGGGGAGGGAGGGAGGGAGGGAGAGAGAGAGAGAAAGGGAGGGACACTATTCTGTGTTTGAGTACATGTATGTGGCATGTATGTCATAGTATGAGTGTGGAAATCAAAGGAGAACTTGCAGTAGTTAGTTTTCTCCTTCCACCATGCGGGTCCCAGGGTTGCTAGGTTTGGTGGCAAGTGCCTTTATACACTAAGCTACCTCAAAGACCCAGATATAAAATTTTTTGTAATGTACAGAAACTAAATTAGAAAAAAGAAATCTGGCCAGGCGTGGTGGCACACACCTTTAATCCCAGCACTTGGGAGGCAGAGACAGGCACATCTCTGTGATTTCAAGACCAGCCTGGTCTAATAGAGAGTTCTAGGTCAGCTGGGACTAAAGGGAGACGTTGTCTCAAAAAAGGAGAAGAGAGGAGAGAGGGGAGGAGGGGGGGAGGGGAGAGGAGGGGAGAGAGGAGGGGAGAGGGGAGGGGAGGGGAGGGGAGGGGAGGGGAGGAGAGGAGTGGAGAGGAGAGGAGAGGAGAGGAGAGGAGAGGAGAGGAGAGGAGAGGAGAGGAAGAACAAATCTGGAACGTCACCCTAAGATCCTAAGAGATTAGCTTCCTGATTATGTACCAACACATCAATTCTGAATGAAACAAGTGGCCCAGCAGATGTATTCAGGAGGGTTGAGTAGGTTTCCTGGTAACAGAATCAGCAGATGGGATGAACCGTGGATGAGCACAGGCTCTCCTTACAAAATACCATGGATCGGTCATCCAGGGACTCATCAACTCCTGCCCTAAGGTGGTTCCCCTTCAGCCCAAAGAAATCATTCCAGCCACATGGTGGCGCACGCCTTTAATCCTAGCACTAGGAAGGCAGAGGCAGGCAGATCTCTGTGAGTTCAAGGCCAGCCTGGTCTACAGAGCGAGTTCCAGGATAGCTGGGGCTATACGGAGACCCTGTCTCAAGAAAAAAAAAAAGGAAAAGAAATAACTCCAAAAGGCTTCCTGGCCCAACCTGTCTGCCACTGGCTGCAGCTGGGCTTGCTACGAAGGTCTAGGCTGGGGCAAACCCCTGGAATGAGGGACTGAGCTGGCTGTGGAGGGCTTGGGGAGCAGAGTAGCCTTCTTGCCTTGTGCCATCCTGCGCGCTGCAGTTCACATTGGCTCCGTGTTGCAGCAGGATGTTCAGGATGTCAGTCCAGCCCCGGGACGAAGCCTCGTGCAGTGCGGTGTAGCCAGCATTGTCTCGGTGGTTCACGTCCTCGCTGTGCTTCTGGAGGCAGTAGAGGACAACGTCCTGTGGGGACGGGGAGAGCTCTGTGAGCGCAGAGAGGGCTAACCTCTGGAATGACCCCACTTAGACTCAGCACTCCCCAGGGGGCGGCCAAGTCCAGGAGTCCAGCCTTTGTATGAAGGACCAAAATAGTGCATTTCACAATCAATCTCTCCCTCTCCTCCCTCCCTCTTTCTCTCTCTTTTTCCTTCATGTAGCCTCAGCTGGCCCAAAACTCGCTATGTATACCAGGCTGATCTTGGGGGACCTCTGCCTCTGAAGTGCTGGGATTAAAGGTGTGAGCCACCATGCCCAGCCTAAAATCTTTTTTGTCAACAAAATCAGTCATGAGCTACAACTGCCAGGGCCCTAGTTCTGGGCTTTTCTCTTAGCAAGGGGAATATATTTTTTATGGCCAAGAACACTCATCTGGTTGGTGACCCTTGGGATGAGACCCTCGGAGAGGCTCCTCTGCCTTCCTAGAGCTTTCCAAGGCAGCCCCCGAGCAGGCAATGAGAAGTGGGCTGGGGAGCGAGCGCTCTTTTTACCAGGTAGTTGGTCCAGCCATCCCCTGAAGTTAGGATTATTCTAAGCACAATTCAGGTGGTTTTTTTGTTTTGTTTTGTTTGCATTTTTTGTGTTATATGTGTATGTGTATCTGTGTCTGTTTGAAACAGTCTCATGTAGCCCAGGCTGACCTGACCTTACTAGGTAGCCAAAGATGACCTTGAATTTGAGCTCTTCTGTCTCTACCTCTTGAATGCTGTGATTATAGGTGTGAACCGCCACATTCTATGTGGTGCTGGGAATTGAACTTGCTAGGCAAGTACTATCTGAGCTATATCTCCAGCCCAACAAATCCACTTCTGTCAGTCAGCCTCAGGTGATGCCTACTTTCCGGGGGCTGAGATGACAGGACCAGAGGTAGAACTAGAGTGACTTGAAGCACATAGGCTAGTGTGGGGGGTTAACAGTGCCACTGGCTGTCCACCCTCTCAGGGAGACTGGGAGGCGGGATGATAGGCTAGCTGATGATAGCCACTGTGTATCTGGGCTGGGGGTGTTGTTACCCGCATAGAGAAAGCAGTCTGCTGCCTTTACTAGGACCTCCCGCCCTCTCACCAATACAGATGTCCACTCTCCCTAAGGCTCCAGAACAGGCTGCAGATTTGTCCTCTGCTTCCCCAATGGTCGCTTGCTGATTCTTCAGGGATTGGTCATCAGTATATGTTCAGTTCTCCCTGGTAGCCATTCAGACACTCACACTAGATATTCAAGGAAGGTAGGCTGGCTACTTGACAGGAGCACCATCGAGCTAGCTCTTCTGCACAGACTGGACTGTATACTTACAGTTACAGAAAGCCTGCTAAGGAAGGCATACGCAAACCCATCAAGTGTATACCCTAGGAGCAATCCCTGAGGAAATCACCAGGATCAAGGGAGGTACATGGTCAAGCAGTTCTTGTCAACAACGAGTGAAAAAGGTGAAATGCTCATCAGCAGACTTTCATCACAGTAAATGGGGAAGCCCTGGCACTTCTTAGCACTTAAGAATCAAAAGATTTGGCTGGAACTCAAGCAAATATATTCATCATATTTAGTGATCTTGGATGTATTTTTAGTTTAAAAGTCTCAGGTAGCCCAGGCTGGCCTCAAACTGGATGCATAGCTAGGGCTGGACTTCCAACTACTGATTTGACCTACCTCCACCTCCCAGGTGTTGGGATTACGAGCATGTGCCATCATGCCCCGCTAGGATATATACATCATTTAACATTGCTAAATCTTGATTTTTCTTTTTTTTTTTTAGTTGCAATTGTTTATTTATTTTTATTATTTTTATTTTTTTAATTTTTTAAATTAATTTTATTTATTTATGTATGTGTATCAACGTACTGTCTGCATGCAAGTTTGTGCACCCGTGGCGTGCAATGCCGCAGAGGTCAGAAGAGGGTGTCGGATTCCCCTGGAACTGGAGTTCTCCTGGAATTGGAGTTTCAGACGGTTCTCGGCCACCATGTGGATGCTGGGGATCGAACCCGGGTCCTCTATAAGAGCGGTCGGCGCTCTTAACCGCTAGGCCATCTCTCCAGCCCCATATTTTTTATTTATTTATTTATTTTTTAATTTATTGTTAACAAATCTATACCCATGTTTCCCCCCATATCCCCCACCCTGCCAAGCTCATGCATTATGCCAAACATGCCTTTTCATCTCTAGTCCTTTTCTCAATAGTTTCCATGGGGAAGTTGACTAAGTTGACTGTTTTGAGCAGAAGTTCACGTTTTCAGTTCAGTCAGTTCTTTGGATGCAGTCTTTTCTGTTGTTAGTTTCCAAAATGCATTACGCCAACTGCTTTGTACAAAAGCTCAGGGGGCCCTAACAAGAAATACTTTAAAACTGGGTAATGGGCACGAGCATCCCAGGATGAGGGATACCAGTCGTCCTTTTTGTTTTCTAGGGACTGTGTTACTTTCACTCAGCAGATGTCCCTAGCTCCAGCCATTTTTCCTGCAAAGCTTCGTAATGTCGTCTTTCTTTACGGCTGCATAGAACTCATTGTGTAGATGTACCACTTTTCTCTATCCACTCGTCAGTTGAGGGGCATTAAGGTTGGTTCCAGCTCCTTGCTATTGTGATAAGAGCAACAGTAAACATGGATATGCAAATATCTCTTGGTGGCGTAAGCTTTCCTGTGAGGGTACATGCCCAGGAGTGTTATGGCTGGGGCGGGTGCAAAGTTCATTCCAATCTTCAAGGTTTCTCCACACTGCTGTCCATAGTGGTTGTATGAGTTTATATTCTCTTTTTTTTCTCACCAGCAGTGGATGATGGTTACCACTTTCCCCCCACAACCTCGCCAGCACTTGGTATCATTTGTTTTCCTTGATCCTAGCCAGTCTTATTGGATAAGATGATATCTTAAAGTGGTTTTCATTTGCTTTCCTTAATGATTAGTGATGTTGAAAACAGTTCTTGAGTGTTTCTCAGACATCTCTAACTCCTTCCTCGCCTTGTGAAAGTCTCTGTTCAGTCTTTGGCTCCATCTATTGAGTGGGTCAGTTTGTTTTTTTCTTTTTTCTTTGGTTTTTTGAAGTAAGTTATATATTAATTCAGGAAATCAATGCTTTGTCAGATGTATCTTCTGCAGTGAAGGTTTCCTCCCCCCCCAATCTGGGGATTTCCTTCTTACGCCTTGATTGTTTCTTTTGATAGATGTACAGAAGTTTCTGAGTTTGATGAGGTCCATTTTGTCAATTGTCCGACCTTAATTCTATGCAGCTGCTGTCTGAATTTAGGAAGTCTTTTCCTACGGCCTAGGTCTTGTAGGTTGCTCCCAACGTTTTCTTCTATCACATTCAGAGTTTGGGGTGTTTCACGTTGAAGTCTTTAATCCTCTGGAGTTGACTTTGGTACAAGGGCGAAGAGGTAGGGTTTAATTTCATTCTTCTAAAAGTGGGTGATCCAGTTTGCCAACACAACTGGCTGAAGATGCTGTATTTTTCTCCATTGTGTTTCTTGGCCCCCTTGTCAAATTGAGAGGTTGAAATTGTATGTGCTAGATTTGGATCTTCGGTTTTGTGTTCCACTGGTCAACCGGTCTGTTTTTTGTGCCAGTCCCAGGCGGTTTTTTATGACTATAAGCCCTGTAGTATAGTTTGAAATCTTGTGTAGAGATCCCTCCTGTGTAGCGCTTTTCAATCAGGTTGCATTTGCTATTTGGAGGCTTTTGTTTTTCCAAATGAAGTTAAGAACATTTGTTTCCAACGCCGGGGAAGAAACTCCTTGGGATTTTGATTGGGAGGCGTTATCTATACAGAAGTTTTGGTAGATTGGATATTTTTACAATGTTACTTTTCCCAAAGCATGAGCATGGGAGGTTTAGTTCCCATCTCGCGGTCTTCTACTTCTTTCTTCAATTTTCCATTTCTTGCAGGGTGTGAAAATTTTTTGTTGTAGAGTCTTTGGTGTTTTTGGTTGGGTTTGTTCCTAGGTATCTTATTGTTTTTGAGGCTATTGTGAGTGGGAAGGTCTCTTTGAATTCTTTCTCCAGTTGCTTGTTTTTGGTGTAAAGAAAGGCCATTGATTTTTTAAGGTTGATTTTGTATCCTGCCACTTTGCTGAAGCTGTTAATCGTTTCTAGGAGTTTTCTGGTGGAGTTTTTAGCATCCATCTTGATTTTTCTTATCCAAAAATTGAGACTAATAAGATCTTCCTACATGGGGTTATAATCAAAGATGTTAGTATGAGAAAACAGGAGCTCAGAGAAATGCTGCCTTGTCTGCCTTCTTTCCCATGTACAGGGAAGAAGTACAGAGTGGGATTAGCTCCAGCTTTGCGTATTGAACATGCTCCCGACCTTTCCACCCGAAGAAAAATGAGAGGAAACTAGGAGACTCATCATATAGGGTAACTCAAGACTAAGCAAAAAATACAGAATCCTCTTCCTAGTCTAGGAATGTAGTGAATGATATTGTGTCACCATTTTAATTGCATATATCCCAAACTGACATTTCAATGAGTTTAAATTCCCACACACTGAGATAAGGGGCAAAACAGCCCCAGAGGCAATGTGGGTAGTAGAGAGAGGCCAGGCAGACTAAGGGCCAGAAGGGCTGATGGCACAACTGCTCCCTTGAAGCTTAGCCCAATATCACCACGTCACTTGGGTTGGGGGAGCTGAATTACCTTATAGCCTAGACGAGCTGCCCGCTGCAGTAGGGTCTCACCAGCATTTTTGTTCACTATGAGTCTTCGCGCCTCTGGGGGAATTTGCTGGGAAGTAGGTGAGTCTGAGGTTTCTTCTGAGCTAGGGTTCTGGCACCTGGAGGGTGTGCAGGGCTCTGTGGGCTTCACTGGACTGGGAGACTTGGAAGACCGTGTCTTCTGCTGGGTCCAACGACTTTTGCCCTAGAAAACAGAAATGCAGTTCCGGGTCAAGCCAGGCAACATATCCCATCCATCATGGTCATGCCACCTGGCTGCCAAGGCCATCTCAGTACATCTGGATTCCACGTTGTGCTTTGCTGATAGTGTCTCAAGTAGCCCAGGCCACTGTCAGCTCGATGACTAGAGGCTAGGCTGGTTACTAACCGTGTGAAGTTATGTCCAGGATAGGGCAAGCTTTTGCATTTCATGGGGGGATGTTAAAAGTATCAGATCCTCAGTCCCATGAACTGGAAGGCTGGAAATCTGGTGGAGACATCCTAGCTTCTCCTAAGCACTTGGCATGCCTTCTCTACCTGCCTCAATCTCCACTTGAAGTTTTGGATAAGTCATGTCTAGGGGGAATGAGATGTAGAGGTGGCAGTCTGACTAGCCATAGTTCTCAGTATCTACATTCCTATTGCCCAAACTTCATAGGCTTTCCCCAGTTTTCATCATACCGTGGCCTCAAATCATGTTCAGGCCGACCGAGGGCAGTACACTGTGAGGCTCCAGAATCAGACAGGACTGGCTCTGATTGGCTCAGCCATGCACTAGCTGAAAGACCTGGGGCATAGCCCAACTCCTCTGAGTATCACATTTTTCCTTGCAGAACCTTTGAGATATCAAACTAGTTACAAAGGCAGCAGCCTACACATATTCTGTCTCCTTTTACCTCCATCTTGAACTCAAGGTGTACATCAAGTTCCAGTGCTTGTCTTACTGTGCTGTACTAGGTCTGGGGACACATGTAACTCTTCTCTTTAACTCAGGGTCTAGATGGGGATTGACTGTGTTGAAGTTCTACTCAAGGAACCAGACAGCAAGGCCAGCCTGGTCTACAGAGTGAGTTCCAGGACAGCTGGGGCTACAGGGAGACCCTGTCTCGAAAATACAAAAAAAAAAAAAAAAGAGCCTCATTTGCACCTGGCCCCAAATCGAAATTCTAAACATAGAGCTGGTGCTGGAACTAGATGAGACTTGAGGGGCTTTGCAAGGGGTGAGCACACCTTGCATGCCAGAGGGACNTTTATTTATTTTCTATGTGTATGAATGTACTGTCTGCATGCAGGTTTGTGCACCCGTGTTGTGCAATGCTGCGGAGGTCAGAAGAGGGTCTCAGATTCCCCTGGAACTGGAGTTCTCCAGGAATTAGAGTTACAGACGGTTCTCAGCCGCCATGTGGTGCTGGGGATCAAACCCAGGTCCTCTGCAAGAGCAGTTGGTGCTCTTAACCACTAGGCTATCTCTCCAGCCCCTAACCTCCACTCTTTTGATGGCTGTGCTTGCCACTTACCAATACCAGTTGACATTGTTTATTGTGTATCCTGTAAAAATAGTAGTAAATACAAAATGATTCAAATAAATAGTGGGTAATTTTAAACAGAAAGCTTGTGTTGTGCTTTGTAATTTGTGCCAATTACTCTTTTAATAACACACAATTATACATATTAATGGGGTTCATGTACTATAGATTTATAGATTTATGTATATGCTGTACAATATTCTGATCAAAGTAGTTAGCATAGCATGTACAGTAACTTAAACATCATTTCTTTATGTTTTAAACCTTCAAAATCCTCCCTAGTTATTATAGTTACTGTACTCTGCAATAGAACACAATAATGTGACCCTGTCTAGTGTTGTGTGCTTTATTTTGTGTGTGTGTGTGTGTGTTGTGTGCTTATTAATCAGACTTGTCTACCCCTTTTTTCACTGTCTTTCCCAGCCTCTGGTAACAATCTGGTTCTGAGAGGAAAAAACTTTTTTTTTTTTTTTTTGAGACAGGGTCTCCCGGTAGTCCCAGCTGTCCTGGAACTCACTATGTAGACCAGGCTGGCCTTGAATTCACAGAGAACTTCCATCTGTCTCTGCCTTCCAAGTGCTGAGATTAAACATGTGCGCCACCACTCCTGGTGTCTGATAAATGTCAAAATCTTGAGAAGCCACAATCAGTCTCCATGCTAAAGTGCAGAGGTGCAATTGCTAGAAAGCAAGCACCAAGAAGAAGGGTATAATGCTCTTTTCTCATTAGGAGGATGAGGTATACAATGTCAGGACTGGAAGATGTTAAGTAATGTACCCAAAGTTTTTGCTAAGCCAAGTCAGGTGCCAGAGGGTGACTTTCTTTCTGGGGGCCAGAGCAGAGCGGCTGCCTAGGAGGGGAGGAATGAAGACAAGTAGGTAGACCCCTCCCTGTCCCTCTCCCGGTGGTGCTGAGCCCCTGTGGGAAGAAGCTCTTGGCCAATGTCCTGCTTTAGTGTTGCAGGAGCATCCTCCCGCCCTCCCCCTTCTCCCTCCGCGCCTGGCTTCCCACTACAAAGCCCTGTGCCACGGGGGCAACTAGAGCAGAAGGCGGGAGAAAGGGAGGTCCTGGGGAGAGACAAAACCCTGTCCGGGAGAATATTTCAGCAGACACTGCCAGACAGAAGCACCAGACAGCAGCAAGAGTGTGCTACTGAGTGGTGAGGGGCTGGTTACCTTCGTGTGGCATAGGGCCATCTGAATGTTCCAGGAAGATGGGAACAGGGCGGAATCCCTGGGCCTCCATCATTCCACAGGCTGCTTGTAGGTGGCGATATTTTCTGCCCAGCCACCCTCTTCCCAAGGATGTCCCAGAAGTGGACAGAAACTACCCATTCAGAGCCAGCAAGGTTATACTGACCAATCGGGGCTCCTGAGGAAGACAGACTGTGTTTCATGTCCTGAGTTTGGCATGCAGGAGCCGTGAGTGATCTCACACAAGTCTCTTCTTCATTGTAAAATGACTGTACTGAAAGTGCCTACCTTATTTAGGAGATAGAATAATCCCCACAAACTTGTAGGCCGGTTTGCCTACTGTATGCAGCACAAAAACAACAAAGAGACCCTGCCCCAAACAGGTGGATGATAAGGATTGACACCAAAGATTGGTCTCTGACCTCTACGTGCATGCTGTGGCACACACAACTACATTTATACACAAGAATTTGCACACACATGGTGCAAATGCATAGACTCATTTAAATCAAGAGTGACAACAGGAAATATGCAGTTAGCATAAAGCAAGTGAGCATACTCTTCCACTGGACTCCTATCTTTCTTTTTTTTTTTTTAATTGTGTATTTTTTTTTAATTTTTTAAATTTTATTTATTTATGTGTATGAATGTACTGTTTGCGTGTAGGTCTGTGCACCCATGTCGTGCAGTGCCGCGGAGGTCAGAAGAGGGTGTCAGATTCCCCTGGAACTGGAGTTCTCCTGGAATTGGAGTTACAGACGGTTCTCAGCCGCCATGTGGGTGCTGGGGATCGAACCCGGGTCCTCTGCAAGAGCAGTCGGCGCTCTTAACCGCTAGGCCATCTCTCCAGCCCCTTAATTGTGTATTTTTGAGACAGGGTCTCCCTTTTAGTCCCAGCTGGCCTGGAGCTCGCTCTGTACACCAGGCTGGCCTTAAACTTACAGAGATCTGCCTGCCTCTGCCTCCCGAGTGGTGGGATTAAAGGCCTGCACCACCACGCCCAGCCCAGACTCCTATCTTTCTCCCACTCTGTGAGTTGCAAGGAATGGACACCACGCCACAACAGTTCACCATGGTGTGCCTCTGTTCCCTTGTTTCTGCTTCAGGCAAACACAAGGATGCACACCAATCCTCAGGAGCACTTTCCAGTTATCAAAGCCTGTCAGAGACATCGCCTCATTTGTTCCCTCAAGCACCCTTGTGAGACAGAAAGAGCATGGAGCATTAGCTCCATTTTTAAAGATGAGCAAACAGACTTGAGTACCTTGTCTGAGCAGCAATGAAGTTCCCGGAGTAGGAAAGGAGGAAGACAGAGTAGACAAGCACCCATCGTTTGCTAGTACCATTCAGGAATCCCTACTCAAAAGCTAGACAGCAGGATAAGAAGCACAATCACCCAAATGAGGCCAATGACAAATAGATATCATGGGTACACACACATTGGACCTTCACTTAATCCTTGCCTAGCATGAGAACCATCTTTTCTCTAGAAGTACACTGTAGAACCTGTCACTGACATCAGTGCTGTGAACAGCAGACCCAAATGAAATGGTGATTTGAAAAGGGTCTTAAGAATGCTGGCCTGGCTAATTGGTAGGTACTCACTCAGTGACTGCTTAGATTCATCCATAGGCAAAGGAACAGGGGGACAGGGCAAGGAAAGCAGCTAACCTGCACTCTCAAGTAACCTTTGTCTAGACATCAAAATTCTGGCTTCTACAAGTTGTTTTCTGCCTTGATTGACTCAGAAAGCTCCATGATTGGTTTCCAGTGAGTGACGCCCAGACAAAAGCTTCTTGATTGGATGCTAACGAGCTATTCAAGCTAACACCCTGCATATTCTTAAACTGTAACTTAACTCAAAGAGAATCAAAGGATTGTTGAGGAAAAGCTGTCAGGGGTCAAATCCTATAGCTGACCATATTCTTCAACTCTTCCCCCAGCCCTTCTAGAAGTAGTTTAGATTACTTTCATCCACATCAGTTGATCTCCCCATCTGCCTGTTTCCTTCCCTCACTGAGAAAATGACTGCCCCTCCCCCCCCCACCGTATTCCTCTCCTCAGTGAACACATACCCTTGCATCTTCTGAGACATTTGCCATGTGCTTGGTCTTGCACTTTCGTTTTCCTGATGGCTTTTCTGAATTTTCAAGGCAGGGTGGCTCCTCTAGGTTATTTGGGAGGAAACCATTTGGGGAATCTGAGATCCCCTGGGCTTTGCTGGGCAAAAGAAGGTTCCTGTTCCTGAGGCAGTGCTCTGAACTTTGGGAGGAAGTCTTCTGCTTACGGGTCTTTGAATCTAAACAAGAAACAGGAAAGAATTGAGTGTCAGAGAACTCAAACACCAAAAATGGAACGGCATTTAAGAGGAATCGGAGGACTTTGGGGGTTCGAATTGCCATACAAAGGTATGGAGCTAATAACTTTTGGTACCTAGTGCAGTGCTCGTTATTCCACTAAATGGTTGTGTCTTAGCCACCACGTGGGTGCTGGGAATGGAACCCAGGTTCTCTGCAAGAGCAGCTGGCACTCTTAACCACTGAGCCATCTCTCCAGCTCCTCCATTACATGTTTTTGGATGGACACAGTACTCCGCACAAATCCCCCCTGGAACTGCAGGAGACAGCTCCCAGCTTTGCTGCAGTACCAAGTAACTGCGGTTATAGTACATGGCATACGGTCAACTTTACACTCTCAGCTCTCCCCACCTGACTGCCTTGTTTGCCACTCTCCAGGGACACAAAGATTAATTCAACAGAAACTTCCCAAGATCAGACAGTGCCATGCACCTACCTCCTTACCTGATGTGTGACGGCAGAAACCTACTGCCCTCCTTGTTTGGAAATCAAGTAAGTCACTGGTGTCACTGTAACACATTGGAATGGTCTGTAAGTCTAGCCACAGCTAGAGCTATATTTTCAAAAAGGCATTGCAAACTCCATTAGCACTAGCCTCACATCATAGGGTATGCTCTGACCTCTAGTGTAGGCAACATAAACTGTGTGCACTTGTATCTACTAATAAGTATGGCTTAATCGTTATATTTTTATAAATGTTTAATTTATTATTGCCTACTCATGTCAAGCTTCTTCTTGAGAAATTTTTTTTTTTTTTTGGTCTTTCGAGATAGGGTCTCCCTGTAGCCCCAGCTATCCTGGAACTGGCTCTGTAGACCAGGCTGGCCTTGAACTCACAAAGATCCGCCTGCCTCTGCCTCCCAAGTGCCAGGATTAAAGGCATGCGCCACCACGACCAGCTAAAAGTCTATTTATTTATTTTATTTTATGTGTATGAGTGTACTGCCTGCATGCACGAAACTACACCCATGTCATGCCATGCCCTCAGAGATCAGAGGAGGGCGCTGGATCCCCTGAAACTGGAGTTACAGACAGTTAAGCTGCCATATGGGTACCAGATATTATGAACTAACTGCAAACCAGGTTTCTACCACTTGTGAAATGAAGAGATTGTGATTCAAGAGATCTCAACTCATCTCCCCTGAACTTAATGTGGATTCTCATATGTGAAACTGCCAAGGGCAGATGCACATGTGGGATTCATCATTCTAGAATGGAGAATTGGCTGTAGCCATCTGCTGGGGCTAGAGAGATAGCTCACCACTTACAAGGACCTGGGTTCAGTTCCCAATACCCATGGCAGCTAATCACTGTCAGTAATTCCAGTTCTAAAAAGATGGAACCCATCTTCTGGCCTCTGCTGCCGCTGCACACATGTGGCTCGCTGACATTACATGCAGGCAAAACACTCATGCACATAAAATACAAATCAACATTTTTTGAGATGGGGTCTCATTATGCAGCCCTGACTGGATTTGAACTCACAGAGATCCATCTGCCCCTACCTCCTGAGTGATGGGAGCAAAGGCATAGAGGCCACCAGGCCTGGCCTTAAATAGAAAATAAAATAAAATAAGCCAGCTGATACACTGTCCCTTTCTTCCAATTAGCCTAACAGGTCCCCACAATCTGTCCAAGAAATGCAATGCTACACAGTCTCTAATGACAACTCCAGCAAGAACACTCTAACCCAAGACTTTTGATGTGTAAAGTTTGGGTTGAAGCAAAAGGAGAAGGGATAGAACTGTGCCTTGTGAGGACCACAGGAGGCATGGGGAAGTAATATTCCAGAGTTAAACACCACAGGAAAATAAGCAAACCCTATTCCAGTTACCCAGAGCAAGGGAAGCTCTTGAGTTTGTGTAGTTGTAGAAGAGCAAGAGCTTTATGCTAGCCCACAAAAGCGCAGACAGTGAAGGGAGCAGGTGTGTGAATAGAAATGGAAGGGAGGGGCTGGAGAGATGGCCTAGACGTTAAGAGTGCTGACTGCTCCTGCAGAGGACCTGGAGTTCAATCCCCAGCACCCACATGGTGGCTGGGCTGAGAACCGTCTTTAACTCCAGTTCCAGAGGAATCTGACACCCTCTTCTGACCTCTACGGCATTGCACGACATGAGTGCACCAACCTGCATGCAGACAGTACATTCATACACATTAAAAAAAAGAGGGGCTGGAGAGATGGCCTAGCGGTTAAGAGCACCGACTACTCTTGCAGAGGACCCAGGTTCGATCCCCAGCACCCACATGGCGGCTGAGAACCATCTTTAACTCCAGTTCCAGGGGGAGTTCAACGCCCTCTTCTGACCTCCTTGGCATTGCATGACACGGGTGCACAGACCTACATGCAGACAGTACATTCATACCCATACAAAAAAAAAGTTCTCAACAGTCAAGCAAACCAACATAGATGAATCNACATTCATACAAATAAATAAATAAATAAATAAATAAATTAATTAATTAATTAATGAATTAATTAAAAAAGAAACAGGAAGGGATACAGCCAAGACAGGATGAAAGGAAAGGCCGTAGGGGTCAGGTAGGAGTAGGGTGACCTGCCTAGTTTGGCCATTTCCTGCTATTCAGATGTTGATCTGAAAGACAGCTAATAGGGGAGACTGGGACTTTCTGAGGAGATGTTTAAGAAGTTCCTATATGAAGATGTCATTGTCCAATCTGGAGGGAAGGGAGCAGACCAGGTACCAAAACCAGGTACCAAAACCAGGCCACGATGCAAAGCTCCCAGACACATCTAGAGAGGGAGAATAACCTACTTTTGATCAGTCTGAGCTGCACCCCCCATCCCCAGCAAGCAAGATAACTTGAACACTCCATGTTACTACGATGTGCGATCACGAAGGCTAGCTAAGTCCCTGACACAGATGCTGTGGAGACTTTTCTCCATACTTATATACTGGGTGGCAAATGGAAGCAAGCAACCTCAAAGGTGCTTCTGACTTCAAGAGCCGATAGCTCTATGGGAAGCTTCCAAGTTACGAAAGATCAGGTGATACAAAAAGCTCCTCTTCATCCTTAAGAAGTGGCTGAGGCCAATTGTTTGACAACTCGTTCATGACCGATCCATTATGGTTTTGGCAAAAGAAAGGGAAAATTGCCCCACTCAATCAGACAGTTGATGAAAATGTGCTCAATTACTCTTGAGTGTAGGGATAGGTATCATATGCATCTCTACTTAAATAGAGTCAGAAATGAGGTTAAGCCTTCTTTGCTTTGTAGCAGACTCAATCTACTGCCTACTCAATGAGACATTATTTTATTTTAGCTAATAAGGGAAGTGTACATATTTATCAGCAGCTCAGAGTGAATATGCTACATGAGACAATCAATTGTTGCTTCAAGGGGAGAGGTTAGAGAACAAGAAGCAGAGATAGAAGTGTTCCTGGGGCTGGAGAGATAGCCTAGTGGTTAAGAGCACCGACTGCTCTTGCAGAGGACCCAGGTTGGATCCCCAGCACCCACATAGCGGCTAAGAAGCGTCTGTAACTCCAATTCCAGGGGAATCTCAGACCCTCTTCTGACCTCCACGGCATTGCACAACACGGGTGCACAGACCTACATGCAGACAGTACATTCATACACATAGAGAAATAAATAAAATTTAAAAAAATTTAAAAAAAAAGAAGTGTTCCTAAGAAATCTAGAAAAGACTTTTTTGGTCCATTAGAAATCCACTATAGAAATGGTCCTGAACTGGGCTAGAGAGATGGCTCTGTGGCAGCTCTTGCAGAGGACATGGGTTCGAATCCCAGGACCCACATGGTGACTAACAACCATCCTAACTCCAGTTCCAGGGAAATCTGATGCCCTCTTCTGACCTCTATGGGCACTGCATGACACAGGTATAGTTGTATACACGCAGGCAATATACTCATACACATAAAAAAATAATTTTTTTAAAAAAGAAATGGTCCTGAACCATACTTGGTCTTCCCTCCATGATCATATTTTATAGCATTTGACATGGCCAAAGAAGGTCCAGCTTTCCCTCTGGACCGCCTGCTTTTTCAGGACCAATAAATGACATGCCACCTTATATGAGCTCAAAACTTTACTCTGCCTCTAAACACGCCTGTGACTTTAATTGAGAAAGCAAAGTTTTATCTGCTTCTACTTGATGTTTTTCTGTTGGGTTGAATGAGCCATTATATTTCACTTTAGTTTATGAGCAGAGACATTCCAGCCACAGTAGCCAATGCCTTCCTTGTTTGTTTTGAGATAGGGCTCACTGTGTAGCTCAGGCTGGCCTCAAATTCCCCATCCTCTTACCTCAGCCTCCTAAGTGCTGAGATAACAGGCTGGTAGCACCACACTTAGCTCCTCTTCATTTTGTAAATTTTCAATGTGTATGTATATGTGCCTGTATGCATATGCTACATGAGTGCAGGGGCCCTTGGAGGTCAGGAGAGAGCATCAGATCCCTTGCAGCTGGAATTACAGGCAGTTGAGAGCTGCCAGATATAAGTGCTAAGAACTGAACTCGGGTCCATTACAAGAGTAGTGCATGCTCTTGGGGCTAGAGATGGCTCAGTGGTTAAGAGCTCTGGCTGCTCTTGCAGAGGATCTGAGTTCAGTTCCCAGAACACACATGGTTAACTAACAACTGTCTGTCACTCCAGTTCTAGGGGATTTGACGCCCTGTTCTGACCTCCATAAGCATTACATGACAACGGGTACAAGCAAAACACTAAAACACATTAAATAGTAAATATTTTAAGAAGAGTAGGCTGGGCCTTTAATACCAGCCCTTTGGAGGCAAAGGCAGGTAAATCTCTGTGATTTCAAGGCCAACCTGATCTACATAGTGAGTTCCATGCCAGATGGGGCTACAGAGGGACCTTCTCTCAAAAAGTTGGAAGGAGGGGTAGTATTACAAACTCTAAAGCCCTTCTGTGTTTTATCTATTGTTTTTCCTTTGGTCTTTTTGAGACAGGATCTCCCTGTAGCCCCAACTGTTCTAGAACTCACTCTGTAGACCAGGCTGGCCTTGAACTCACAGAGATCTGCCCACCTCTGCCTCCCAAGTGCTGGGATTAAAGGCATGCACCACCATGCCCAGCTGGTTTATCTATTTTTTCAAGACCTCCTTTTATTTTATGTGTATGAGTATTTACCAGCACATATGTATCTATACCATTTGTGTGCAGTGCCTATAGAATCCAGAAGGGGGGGCAATGGATCCCCTGGAAGTGAAATTTTAGATGGTTGTGAGCTACCATGTGGGTGCTGGGAATCCAACCAAGTCCTCTGCAAGAACAGCAAGTGCTCTTAACTGCTAAGTCACTTTTCCAACGCCCTTTTTCTTTTTAAACTCAAGAATCTAAAAGGAGGAGAACCCACACTCTCCAAAGATTTGACTCCTTCAAGCCAACCAGGGAACTCCCTAGCATGATACTGGCTCATGTCAAGAATGTCACCATGGTTTACAGGTCTGTGAGAAACCAGAAGACTTAGGTCTCCAAATCCTCAGCTCAGGCGAGTTTGAGTTCATTCCATCTTGATTCAAAGCCACATGTTCAGCCTATCTACCATCACTCCCTTAAAGAAGAGCAATGTAGCTGGGCACGTGGGGGTGCATGCCTTTAATCCCAGCACAAACAAACAAACAAACACACACACACTCACACACACACAGGAGCAATGCTTGAAATGAAAAAAAATCAATTAAAAATATTCATTGAAAAAATTTTTTTAGCCAGGTGTGGTGGCACATGCCTGTAATCCCAGGACTTGGGAGGCAGAGGCAGGCAGATCTTTGGGAGTTCAAGGCCAACCTGGTCTACATAGCAAGTTCCAGGACAGCTGGGGCTACAGGGAGACCCTATCTCAAAAAGACAAAATAAAAGTTTTGTAACACTATTTTTTTAAAGCCACTTGTTCAAGCTGTATCTGAGTGACCACTCCCATCTTACAGCTGGATACCATAGCAACATATTTCTATGTGTTCCAAGGCATTCATCTGGTGAAGAGGTGGTATGAATAGCACAATGCCAGAAAGGTCCTAGAAGATGACCTCACTATAGGGACAGCAGCTCCTAGTAAGCCTCACCTGCCCTCGCTTTCCGCCACTGCTCTTCTTCTTGCTCTGTCAGGTACTCCCCAGTCTGATATTTTCGGCTCTTCTGCCGTCTCCGTTTCTTTCTCCTTACCAAGCCTTGTTCTTCTTCCTCTTCATCCTCATCCTCCTCTTCTTCATCCTCCTCTTCATTAGTGTCCCACATTTGCCGGGCAGCCTCTGTCCTCCAGGGCATTTCTCGGGCTCTCCACAGATGTCTACGGCCTTGGCTCAGCAGGGTCTTGTCCTGGGCATGATGGCTACGGTACTGGGTATCTCTTTGGGTCTTTTTTACCTTTCTCCTCTTAGCTGGGGTGGGAGCCACCTGCTCTTCTTCCTCTGTAGGGAAGACTTCTTGGCTTCCCATGTCACTGTCTGCCATGCCAGCAAAGGAGCTACAGAGGCTTCCTGTGGATGAGATAGATGTACAGAGTACATTCAGGTGCTTCTTCAAAGACTAAGTATGGTATTGACACCAGTGCCTTGGACTAGGAATCGGAAGGTCTGGGTTCAAGGTCAGGCTTATTACTAATGATATGCTTGCTTCACAGGACTCTTCTGGAGCTCAAGTGAGACCTTTCACCCTCAAGTACTTCAGAGAGTCCAAAAATACAACTATGAAGTACTAAGAACACCCTTACTCAGCCACAGTACAGTGTCATTTGAATTTATTTCACAAACGTGTTTAGTATTTACCAAGAGCCAAGCCTTGCATGAGGGACAGAAAAGAGCTATAGGTCTCCACTGTGTGGGAAATGGGAGCTAAGGCCATGGGGGGAAACTGGGATCACTCCCCTAGGCCCTGCCTCACTGTGTTCCCACCAATCTACCTGACAGAACGACCCAGCCCAAGCAGAATCATCACAAAAAAGTACTTCTAACAGAAAATCAAGGACCCCCTTTCCTATGGTATGACCTGTCTCGCCATGCCCAAATGTGACACAGCAGGCCCCTTTCCATTAAAGTGACCCCACCTCCTTACAGAGTTGCCAAGAGTTGAAAGTTGACTTCTCTCTGCCCATCTACTGCAGCTGTTCCTCATTGCTGGTAACGCATGTACCCCCCTCCGCTCCTGACCACCCCAGGACAGATAGCACCTTTCCTATCCTCCTGAGTCACCTTGCCAAGAAATGCTTTCCTCTCCCTGCTCATCCTCAACTCTACGAACAGCAAAAGCACAATCCTGAATTGGCCTGATTTCTCGCCAAAGGTGATTTGACACCTTCCTTGGAAGCAATACTACCATCTTTCTCCCAAAGCCCAGCTGTTAATTCAACAATCCCCAGACTCCAGTAAGGTCAGCAGAAGAAACAGTTGGAAAGAAACAGAACAGCCCTTGATAAAAGCTTCAGCTGGTGAGACTGCTCAAAGGCAGTGACTTTCCATTAAACTTTGCATCATATGGACCAGGCAAGGAACAAAGTGTTCTAGTTAATCTAATACACTGGTTAATACAGAATCACCACAGAGATCACCAATTTCCAAAGTGTGTTTAACACGAAAACGGAACTGGCCTCTTTGATGACTGATAGGGTATTTCAGGGTTTTCTGAGGCCTCCGGCTATCATTTAGAAGCCCCAATAACCATGGAGCTCACCATGTGCAGAGGTGCCAGTTACTAAGTATCAGATCATTGAGTTTTCTTTGGCTCTGCTTCTCCATTCCCTCCAATTTGCATGAAAATCTGAGTGAATTGAGGCAACCATCTCTGGCCCTGTGAACCAATGTACCAACACAGAACCTGCAGAAGAGGCCAGAAGCTGGAAATGTCTATCTTCTTAAGACCCCAGACCAATAAAGGTAGTTCGGTGGACCAAAAATGATTGTGACTACCCTGACAAGTTTTTTTTTTTTTGGGGGGGGGGTCTTTTTTGAGATAGAGTCTCCCTGTAGCCCCAGTTGGCCTGGAACTCACTATGTAGACCAGGTTGGCCTTGAACTCACAGAGATCTGCCTGCCTCTGCCTCCCAAGTGCTGGGATTAAAAGTTTGTGTCACTACACCCCACCTACCCTGACAATTTTGATAATGCCTGTCATGTAGGGTAAGGAGACTGAAACCTTAAGGTTAAATGTCTATGCCCAGGATGGGTCCCAATAATCAGGAGATGCAAAGCACTAGAACAGAATATACTTCTTGAGCAGCAGAGGTCTTTCTTCTTTCCACCTTTGGCTCCTAACAAGAGATGTCAAATCTCTCCCTGATTTAAAAAAAGTAAGCGAACAGTCCTATAATTCTGAGTGATGTCCTCTGCCTGCTCTTGGCAGACAAGAGCTTAGCATCTTGGCAGAAGGAAGCAAATTCCGAACTCTCTACTTGTACCAACAGCAGAAAACATTTGATTGTGTGTCTACCTCTCTTCATAGAAGATACCAAGGCAAGGGCCTCACTTTATTTAGTCTCACTTACCAGACTGACTGCGTGTCCGGGTGCTCAGAACCACAGGGATGAAGTCACGAAAACTGCTCTTTGCTTTCTTTTCCAAGCAACCTAGAGTAATGTATGGTTTAAGGGCAAATGGCAAGAATATCACAATTAGAATTTACAAACCAGAAGGGCCACCTGGCTATTCAAATGGGAAAATCACCAGGTTTCTGTTGACTCTGCAGTCACCCTAGCTTATCACCCCTTATTCTGTTATCGCTACTCATTTCTTTTGGAGAATAAGCATTTCTCTGGTAATTTTTGAATACTGGGAGTTGGGTCATTGTTGCTGACACCAATAAAGGCAATACATGGAACCAATTCAAGATGTCAAAGAGTAGAAGGCCCAGCTGTACCTTTGTTAAGTTCTAACTGAGCTGGAGTATAGCTCATAGAAGAGAAACTTCAATGGATCTTAGCAAGGTGATTAGCTACACAGAGGAACTAGTATCTAAGAACAGGCTAGAGAAGGCAGATCATGGCCAATGAGCAAGACCATGAACATGGACTACTTACTATGGCCAGAAATGCCTGGTTCTCTCTCATGAAGGCACTGAGGGGCCATTAATGGCAGAGCACACGGGTCAATTATACCCCATGATTACCCCCAAATATTCTTGATATCCTTAAATGATAAGAAGGGTCTGAGACATCTCTAAAACCTTTTAGCTAGCTAACCAGCTATGTGTTTCTGTCTTTTTAAATGGGAGTTTTCCAACATACAAAAAGGCCAATAAACAAAGTAATGTATCTCAATTCTGCTGGTTTTGTCCAACTATTCCCAGAGCTGCTTCTTCCCTGAGCCTAGACCCCAGCTCAGGAAAATGGGCTGGTGACTGTTGTAGGGCTGCCATCTGTCCGTCTACAAACCACCTTATTTGATGCTCAGCCTTCAGAGTATGTGCTACTCTAGTATATGGGACCAGAACACATTCTTCCTCCCTGGCACTTGATTTCAGAGGGACCAATTCTATCTCAGTTCCACAGCAAGGAAGGTTCACTTTTCTTTTTTTTTTTTTTCTCTGTTTTTTTGGTCTTTTTGAGCAAGAATCTCCCTATAGCCTCAGCTGTCCTAGAAC